>VZRX01013190.1:0-18513 GCA_013398075.1 Notiomystis cincta | reverse complement strand
AGTGTGTGTATATATATATATATATATATATATTTGTGACTTTGTGACTTTCTCCAGAAAAGGAATGATCCCAAATATTTCCAGATGTAATACTACTATATCTGAGGTACTCTACTCTCAAGCAAAGATTTGCTTCTTCATGGAATTAACTTTTAGTGAATTTAGAGCTTTACATTTCAAATTACTTTCTGAAAAGCCATTTCTGATTGTATCTGATTTATTTACCTTTGCTTTTACTGCTAAATGGCACCTTGGATGATAAAGACTAAACAGAAATGCCCTTTTCATGTATAATGGAAACTTCACATGACTCTGAACTTGATTCATTTACTGGTAAATTATGTTGCAGGTCTCTTGAACCATTTCAGCAATTATGAGCCCTAGGATGAAAATCCATATCCAACTTTCCTTTTGTCCTTGTAAAGTAGCACTGCATCATCAGTTACATTTAAAGATTTCTGAAGAACTTCTTACTTTTTAATTCCAATAGTAACAGTTACTTAGGTTCAACAATCAAAACGCAGATTATCCAAACTATTCTTAGTGACTTGCTTCCAGTATATCTGAATTATTTGCTTACAGAAGTTAGACTTCAAAGCAGCTTGCCTGACTCTAGCAAGGTGTGCCAGAGAGGTGAAGGAGATACATGGTTAACCTACAAAATTTTGTTTTTAAATTACTTTTCACAGTTTTTCTTTGATATTCAAAAAAAAAAAAAAAATTCAAAACATGTGATACACAAAACTAAACACAACATGGTAATTTTCCCTTGAATTTTATTTTATATTTTATATGTCAGGGCTGTTTTAAAATAACAGCTCCTTATAGTAACAGGAGAAATCTATTTTAGTTTGGGTTTAAAAAAAAAACACAAATAACAAAACACAGTAAACCTTCAGGCTTGGAACTGAGTATTTAAAAGTTTCCATTCTTGTTCTTCAGCCAAAGGTGTGTTGAGCAGGTGGTAAATAAGTACATGAACAACAGACAGGATGAATGTCAATGTCAGCTGCAGTTTTATCAGAACAAAATAAATATAAAGACCCTCTGCAATGACCATTCTGCAGTCCCACTTTACTATTAAGTAGTTCCAGTGCAGGCTAAAGGTCTTCTATCACATAATCCAAGTAAAAAGCTTCTTTTCACCATTTTTGCACTCCTAATTTCCAGCATACTTCTCTCTCCCTCCAATGAAATACCCCCCAAACATCACCAACAATCTCTGTATCTTATTTTACCTCTGAGAACTGATTTTAATTTTTTAAACCTATACTGAACGCTAACTGGAAATCACAAAAAATTACCATTGAAACAATAAATTCTTAAGATCCTAAGATTTTTTACCTACTTGTAACACTCTCACCCTTCAAAAGCTATCATCAGTAAAGCTACCAGATTTGCCCAAAACTTTGCAAACTCTCAAACTGCTTCCTGATCTCAGAAAAGTTTCCAGTGTGCTGGTTTTGGCTGGGATACTTAATTCTTTTCATAATAACTTGTATGGGGCTCTGTTTTGGGTTTGTGCTGGAAACTGTTGATAACAGAGGTTTGGTTAAGCAGGCCTTTTCTGCCTCTCACCCCACCAGTGAGTGGACTGGGGATACACAAGGAACTGGGACAGGACACAGCCATGATATCTGACCCCAGCTGACCAAGTCCCAGACCATAATGTGTCATGCTCAGCATATAAAGCTGGGGGAAGAAGGAGGAAGAGGAGATGTTTGGAGTGATGGTGTTTGCCTCCCCAAGGCACTATTATGCATGGTGAAGCTCTGCTCTCCTGGGGCTGGCTGAACACCTGCCAGAAGAGGTGAATGAATTCCTTGGTTTCACTTTGCCTGTGTGCACAGCTTTTGCTTTACCTATTACATTGTCTTCATCTTAGCCCATGAGTTTTCTGCCCTTTACTCTTCTGATTCTCTCCCCCATCCCAATGGAACAGGGAGTCAGCAAGTGATTGAGTGGCGCTTAGCTGTCAGCTGGGGTTAAACCACAAGTCAGACATAATACCAGGGTAACTCTCTTGTTGTATCTACAGGGAAGGAGAAGAGGACAAAACAGAAAGGAAGAGCAAGAGCTGCTCAGAAAACCAGAAAAGCTTAAATATGAGAAGTAAAAGCAGGCCGAAGTTAAGTATGTGGCTCTGTGTGCATCACTCCAAGCTGTGGGAAGGTGAACGACCTTAGAAGATGACAGTTTTAGCTCTAATTTTGCTGTATATGATCTCCTTTAATTCTTGCCACTCAGGCACAGCTGGGGATTGCTGTATTTCTGATTTATCAAGCATTCCTATCACTGAATGTACCGGCCATGTTAGAAGAAAAACAGTCAAATCCTGCTAGATATCTGAATTTGGTTTTGTTCAGATGAAGCTGTTTTCTAACTACTCACATTTCAAACCAAGCCTTGTATTCAATGAAATGACAGAAGAGTCAACTGAAGTATAAGGACAATTTATAGTACTTTAGGGAATGCTGTAGAACATGGAGAATGGCAAGAATATCAGAGTATAAACAATAACTATACATAGCAGGTGTAGCTGCATTTATTCTGGTACTGAGATCAACCTAATTGAGAGAAAGATTCAGCTTATATTAATGAAAACATCTCCATATTGATTAACAACAGGCTTTCTAGGCTCTATTGACTGCACTGACCTCAGTTCCATTAACTGCAATGACAGCTTGGACACCCAGTGAATTAAACTTAAGTGTTTTGATTTTGAAATGCACTGCATTCCCTCTAACTTCCATGGCAGAAATTTCATATAGACTAAATCTGTCTGTTGCCAGTGTTTTTTTAAAGTTACTTTACTGATCAGCATCAAAATAATTATTGTTTGCATAAATCATACTTTCCCTTGCCAAAAAAATACGCTGTGGCTAACAAAGGTTTCTTTGCAAATACAGTATTAAAAAGTACTAATATGAAAAGTTACTATACCTGGTTAAAATTCTGTTGTCTCAAGTATGTAGTGGCTTTATTTATTTCCAGATCATTGGCTAACTCGACATAGTGGGAAGCTTTCACCACATCAACACACCTGCAACAGAAAGCAAGCCATGAAGATAAGCAAAATGCATCTGTGCAAATGCCTCTGAGTTACAGATTTTTTTCAGCTCATTTGCTTTCTGAACTGAATTTTCTTAGCTAATCTTTCTTCACAGTGGCACAGAGCAGTCTGATTAAAAATGCTTGTAAGAATATTTCAGTCCCATAACCTACCTTAATGATAGTATCTCTGCTGACTCTTTTTTTTTTAAGTCAGCTGCCTAAACATCACTTTATTTTCCATCACTGAGCAATACTTGATGTCAAAAAATAACTAAAATAATTTTTCAAGCCATCTTCTTTGGCTACATTCTATAATGTGGTTGTTCAAATTTCATCTCCTGATGCATATATTACCAAACCTATAAAAAATATTAGTGAACAAAGCCAGAGACTACAGATTGTGTTCCTGAGCTACATATCAATAATAAATTCGTAACAGTAAGTCTCTTTCTGGTCATCCCCCAGTTATTTGTGGCTTAGGGTCTTCTGCAAAAAGACACAGAAGAAAAGGCAGCAGACAGTTTGGATGTTCACTCACAGCCACCATCTTCCAGGGTTTGATGTGATCTACTTTAAGCTGCCTGATAATCTGAAGTAAGACCCTTCATTCATCGTATGCATATCCTGTTCTCTCACTTGGAAAATAGGCACAGCAAATGAACAACTTGTGGAATGCTTCTTTAATTCCTTCCACTATTTTTTTAACTGGTGGGAACCCACCTTCTTTCCGTCTAATAGTTGGCTATTTTGCCAACAAAAGTGTAATTCAACAAACTGCCTGCTGCTATAATTGGTTTGGCAAGTGGATAGTCTTTAGACAAATGCCTCGTATGTTAGAGGAAAAGTTGTAATCAAAATTGGTAATTTCTTCTTTTACTACCGATGTCTTTGCAACATCAAAAAAGCATTTTCAACTGTTACTTTTAACATCTTTTAACCATAAAATGTAATGAGATCTAACTATCCAACTGTTCTTTATAAAAGAGCAGCATTGTCTCAATATTATGTCATATTTTAAGTACAAAGTTAGGAACTCTGAAGGTTATTTGTCCTCCCTTTATTTCTCTAAATAAAACAGATTTGATTAAAAGTACATTTAATACTCAGAGGATCCATAATAAAGTTTATAATTAGAAAAACTAAGCTCAAGCTGTTGGTTAAACTTCTTCGTTGGGCTTGAATATCTCAGCTTAAAATAACAGAGTAAATCTGTCCTGATAAACAAGAAATAATCACACACATCTCATCAGAAGTTATTAAATTAGCGGAACAGATATGAGAGAGTGTTACTTCATTACAAGTATTCTGTGGATAGCACTAAGGAAACTGAGCATCTGAAAACCTTTTCCAGTTTTTCTGAACAAAAAACAAGACACAAAGTAAACAAATCTGACTTGCTCAAGCTAACAATTTGGAAAACAACAATCTAATTCTTCACAAGATATGCTTTTTAAGTACTGATAATTCAGGCAGAAATTGGGAAATTATAAGATTATAATGATTATTAAACCATCAAACACCACCTTGTGGACTCTAGCAGACAATGCATGTCTGCGTAAGAGATTATTTCATGTTAGTATAAACAGTTTTCTTAGTGAATTTTAATTATAGGACCTGCAAAATTTGAGAATAATCCTAACAGGCCATAAACCCCAGGTAAAGGACAGTCCTCTTTTCCCATCAAACATTCTTCACTACCCAAACATTAACATATATTATTAATATTGTGCCCCCAATACACAACATTCATTTGCATACATCTTATTTTCCAATGCTATTAAAATACAAAAAATATCAAAGTAAGCCCTTATAATAAAAAACTAAAAATAAATTTTGGAAAAGTTATACTATTAATTTTTATACTGACATTACAGAAAGTGTGTCTAATTGATTTTGTTTTAAAGAGAAGAGTATTCTGCTGTAGAAAATATTGCAGAAAGCAAAAGCTAAGCCATAAATTGAAAAATAAAGTCCAAATGAACTGTGTCAGCAGCCTATCACTGTGTACACTTATATAAATGTTTTAATGGTAAATTAAGTTTGTATTTATAAACACTAAGTTCATAAATGAAATTCGAATAAACCTCTTTTAAAATGTAGATTCCAGTGTTTTATATAATGATTCTGTGGAGCGATCAAATCTTTGTTAGCACCTCAAGTCTTCATTTTGCTATCTTCAACCTTACAGTAAAGACTAGCCATCACTGCCTTCAGTATAGCACTTCTCTACCTGAGACTTTTAAAAGCTTTTCAATTTTAAAATTGAAAATTTTCAAATTCATTTGAACTTCTACAAGCTCTTTTTGTATGAATTCAGAACGCTGCAAAATGTATAATTAAGAGCTGACTTTTGATGATAAATTACTTTTAAACACAGAATACACTCTAATGCTTTGTTTTGTTTGGGGGCAGACTGGAAATAGCCTAGTTGCTGTGTTTGAGATGCACAGAGAACTGTGTTTCTCAGGCTCCTTCCATCTCTGAACTGGTTTCATAACCAGCACAAGAGATTGATGTAATTTAGACAAAAAGAAGCCCCACTTGACTCTTACCAGTCATAGCCTACTGCAAAAGATGTCTCGATTGCTGGTGCAATGAGTTTAGCAGCTGTCATGATGTATTCCTCTGCCAAGGATTTCCTAAAGAAAAAAAAACCAAAAATACAACACAAAAATATGAAAGAAATTTTTCATTGTTGGTGTGGTGAGGCACAAGAACAGGTTGCCTGGAGAAGCTGTGGATACCCCATCCCTGGAGGTGTCCAAGGCCGCGTTGGAGGGGCTCTGAGCAACCTGGTCTAGTGGGAGGTATCCCTGCCCATGGCAGGGGGCTGGAACCAGATCATCTCTAAAGTCCCCTCCAATCCAAACCATTCTAAATTTGCATACAATTCTATGTCACCGTTTCGAAAACATGTATAGGAAAAAACCAAAACAAAACATGTTCTTGCTTCTTCCTGCACTCAGGACAAATCTCAGAGGTCAATGTAATCAGTTCCCTGCTACTAATACCTCTATTTTGATTGAAGTCTTAGTTTTTTCTGTTTTCCTCTCACTGCACACTGTAGTTGCAAATTTTTTTTTTAAACTCAGATGCTGCAAGTTTTAAGTAGCAGTGTAACCTACAACATTTGGGGTACTCTACTTTAGGGCAGTACACTAAACTGAGTGATCCAACTGTTTCTTCTGAGCGTGTCCTCTCCTAAGAATTGGGAGGACACTTTTGTAACAAGAGCTGTGGACAGGTGACAAGATCAATAATCCTTTCAGGAGCTAAAATTCAAGGCACCACAGTCAAGAAAGAACAGAGTCCACCATTACCTCTCGCGCTCTATTTGACTTAAATTGTCATTTTTAATGGCTTCAATCAGTAGATTCGTATGCAAATCATCCTAGAGGGGGACAAAACAACTGCAAGTTATACCAGTATACAAACATTGTAATTATTTTATAGACAATATATATGACTGCAAATATAAATTGATGTAAAATCAGTAGTCTATAATGTCGCTTACTTTCCACATTTGAAAAAGCTAGTTTCAGTTTAAAGTAGTTTTCTAACCATATACTCTGAAATTTGGCATTACAACTACTTCAGTACTGTTTTTCTGCTCACATATGCTGTCATAGCTCACGTTAAAAGTTGTTAGCAGATGTAGTTCATGTCATATGTATCAGTCCAGGAAGGCTGCAAGTCACAGTGAGAATATTCTCATGCTTAAAAATAAGCATTTGCTAAACTACTGTGGTATTCAGCAGATGAGGACTTGTGCTACCTCCTCGTTACAATAACTTGCATGATCATCTCATGGTTTCAATCACGTATCTCTGCTAGCTCTAAAAGAAGTTATGCAGGATATACTAGGAAGTCACCCCTTCCTCATTTACTGGGAATAGATCATAGATTTATGCAAAATAAAAACCAGAAGGAAACCATGATCTCTTCTCTGACTTCTTCATAAAAAAGTAGAGAACTCAAAATGTCCATTAAAACTATAGCTTGCCTACCCTTAGAAATAACTTCTGCAGCCTCAAGGTTTTCTTCCAATGAATGATTTTACATAGTCCTTAATTAATTCAAGGGCTTAATGATCCTTACTTAAGAAATTATGTAAAAGGTATTAAAATATATACATACATATCAATAAATATATCTATATGCTTCATACATTAAATTTTATTTCCTTATGCTATGACAATAGGAAACAACAGTTACTTTTAAGTTGCAAACAGTTTGGAGATTAGTTATATATTTGATCTTTAGGACTGAAAATGAAAGATTTGCATCACTGAAAAAGACTGCTAGGAGAAGATAAAAGGCTTGATCTTTCTATAGAGGATTTTTCTAAGTGGGACCCTAAATCTATTAACTGTGTTTTCCTCTCTTTAGCATCATGGAAAGTCAAAAGAAGTTCAGCTTCCAGCAAAGTCTGATAAACTAAAATTAGCATCTGTAAATGTCACCATAATTTTCTTCCATAAAATAACCCTACATTATTACAAGTTCTATTAGCATTCATTTGAGGAAACTTGCATTAAGCCACTCACTGTTTATCTCCCTTATAAATATTTTATTAAAATTTTACATAAACGAAGATGGTAAAGCAGTAAGTGAGCTACGTAAATAAGCCCAAATGAATGTCAACAAAATCATTATGAAGACAATCTTGTGTGTGGGTTTCATTTATATCATATCTTTTGAGGAAAAAAAAGATTTAAATGTTCTCTCATTTTTTTACACGTCTGAACAGTGCTACCACACCAAATTCATGCTGGTAAAAAAAATTATTTCAGATACTTAAATATACATCAATTTCTATATTCAGTCCAAGCATTCAGTATCTCTCCCTCTTTCTCCTGATTTACTATATAAACACATAGTTTATTTTTTTCAAGCTTACATTTAATGAAATGTATTTGTCTTCATAATCCACTTCCAAGGGAACTTCAATGAGGTTTTTGAAGGCTTTCTGCATTTGCTCACCATTTCCAATAGCAAAGTAACACAGGATCAGGTTGAAGCCTGCCTTCAGGTTTGGAGATATGCTCATTATTTCTTCAAGTGAAGAAATGGCATCAACGTATTGGCCAGTTTTAATAAACGCAACTCCAATATTTTCCATTATTTTTATCCTAAGTAAGAAATCAGGTTTAAGTTACATTTTTAACCACCAAATCATACTGCATCCAAAACTTGTACTTCATAACCATGCCTCCTAGAAGAAACTCACCTCAGCTGTTTGTGTGAACTAGTAATCTGGTCTAGAGCCATACGGTAGAATTTGATAGCTTTGGAATAGTTCCGTTGTTTTAAATATATATTTCCCATATTTACCTTCAGTATACCTAGCAAAAGGAATCAATGAGTTACAACATTTTAAAGTTGTTTCAAAGTGACAGAGTAGAATAACTTCTAATAAATTTCTCTTCATTATAGGATAACAGCACTGCACAGAACTTACATCTTGCATCATATCATGTAAGATGTATTCTGATTTTGATTTTGAATTGAGGGATGAAATACAGATTATTTACAGTGCTCTCCAGGAAGACAGCTGCAAATAACCATCTCTGAGAAAATACACTGCAGGAGTCTGAAAGATATGCAAAATACTAAAAGAAGCTTTCAGAAGGGAAAGGCCAAGTCAAAAGAGAAAAAATTAGTACTAGAGGAGACCACACTGTACGTGTGGCATGAAAAATATTACATATTTGTCTTTATGATTAGCTTAGTCTATGGAAAGAAAAGATTTCATGACTCAGTATAACTTAATGTGGTTTGGCTCTCCAAGTCAGAGATTGTGAGTATCTGTCACCCACTCTGACTGGCAGACATGAGGGCTGAGTTCTCTGAGTATCAACACCACGCAGATGCAGTCCTCGCTTTGGATGCCTGACTGCCAATTTTAATCCACTTTAGAATATAACCTACCTCCATTGCTGAACATCTTATTCTTCACTATAACTTGATATGTAGTCAGTGCTTCAGCATACATTTCATTAGCAACATACTGACTGGCCAGATTGAGAAGAACCTATAAAAAATGGGAATTATAGGTACAAGAAAATATATTTGCCTCTCAACAGTAATAAACTTGAATTCATAGTAGATAATTTCAAATTAATTTTACCTTGGAACTACTGCCTTTACCACTTGTAAACTTCCCACCTTTAATGTTCCTTTGTTCTTGCACATTGATATAAAGGAAACAAGTTTAAAAGCTACTTGTTCAGGTAATTCTTTTATTTTTGTACATAAATTACTAGCATTCAAAGTCATGCTACATGGGCCTTAAGAGAACACAGTGCTATAATGCAAGGTTATTAAAAAATATTCATACAAGATAATTCTCAGAAACTGTGTGTAATTTATGACTCTCAACGTATGGAATGTGGTCCTAAAGCCTGTGGTCACTCAGTTTAGGAAGAGAGAAGTTTTCCAAACTGCTGTTTCACAATAGGAGTTCTGTTGGTGTCAGGTAAAATAGCTCTGTATTTTTTCCACACCTTTACTCTTATCTTCATGGTAAAATAAATTACCAGGTCTGCCTAATTCAATATATTAATTGTTAATAATTGTCGCTACAGCACTGCCTGGGGTATGAAATTAAATACCACTCAAGTATTTTGATGCATGTTGTACCCTTTAAAAAAAAAAGTTTATTATTTGAAAACCAGAATGTAAATCTAGATACCTGCTTTAAGATTCAATAATATTACTATATCCTATTTCATGTAACATACTCTTGGTCACTTTATGGTTCAATGGAAAGGCAGCATCTGAGCTTTACTGTTTTGTTTTCTCCTCTCAGCATATTACATTCTCTAGACTATCTATTTCTGAAGTACAGGGTCTGCATCTGCTGTATTTTGATATGCAGTTGTTATGTGTGAGTAAATATCTGGAATACACGTTCATGGCAATTCTTCTCCACTTAATGTAGACTATGTGGTTTCTCTGGTACTTGAGAGTGCATGAGAATGAACTCATTGACATAACTGGATCTCCTCTGTACAATGCCAGGACCATTACAACACAGACACACACACACTTCAGGAAACACTGACATTTCTGCTCAGGAGGTTTTTTAGCAACATTTCAGTCATTGAAGATCTCTAAACACTTACTGTGTAAGTGAGGTCTAAGTTGATACTTTCTGGAGGGGTGATTTGTTCACGTTGTCTCAACAATTCTCTTTCCTGTCTTCCAGCCTCTTTTGCTTTCTCCAGAGCCTTAAACAAAATACTAGAATTTAACAGTGCCTTGAATCTTACTGACTTGAGATGATGAAAGTACACTTGAAACAGGTATGAAGAGAATATACTCATATCTATCTTCTTTAGATGCACAGACTACACCAACTGCCTGAAAAAAGCACTATAATCCCCTAAAAGGTTTCAATTAGCAATGAGCAGACACACAGTTATCTAAGTCTGCTTAGCTGCATAATTATGTACCCAATTATAATCTTGGTGTCAATACCCTTTGTGCAAGTAATGCTCTGGCTCTAACAAGTGCCATTAGCAGTCCTGTGTGCCTCCAAAAGAGTGCAATGATTAAGAAAGTAATGGTTACTAGTTGAGGTGGCTATTTGGAAACCAATCGTGAAGGAAGTACTTCAAGATACAGTTTGATTCCCAGTCCTTATCATAGAAGGCAAATCCAACTTGGCTATTTTATAGATAATGAGTTACCAACTTTGATGACTTTCACAGCAAAATGGATATTCTACTGGGCTTGTCAGAAACAAACATCCTAGAGGACCCCTGGAATGGTCTAAATACAATCTGTATACAAAACAACCCTTTGACATCAAGAGCATTCTTGACCATACATGAAAGAGACTCAAGAAAAACTAACAAAATGGATTGATTAATCAGCCACTACTCAGTGGCACAACAGTGCTCTAGTGTCCTTTATAACAGAACAAATACATTCCAACTGTCTATTGGAAACAGTTACTTATCCATAATAACCTTTGATCATATCTAGGAACTGTTAAATGCTAGCTAGCCTGGGCCAGAACTGTGCCAATACGACTAATTCATCAGAGTCATCTGAACAGGTCAGCGGACATAGTGAGAAGGGAATTTTTTTAACACCGAAATCTTAATAAATATACATGCCAGAACTACAGCTCCTATCTTTTTTCAGCAAAGCAAGGTATCACTAGACTAGAAGAGTGATAACAAAGTTAGAATTAAAATTATTTTAATAATTTCAAATGTTTGACTGCAAGCCAGTTTGAAACATCTATCTATACAAATTACAGCAGAAATGAAGTGAAATTCGGAACTACCAATTTCAAGTCTCCACAGGTATTGGCAATACAGCTTTCTTCAACCAGTTCATTCACTTTTCTTTCCAACTGCCTCATCTTCTCTTCTAAACTAAAATAAAAGTAACAACAAAGTAATGTAACTGCAAACACTAAGCTTTTACACTATATATTCTCAATAAATTCTCAATAAAACAACACAATATCACATGTCACAACTAACTGGTTTTCCCATTAAAGAAAATATTGTGTGAAACTATGCCTAGAGAAAACTGTCCAAAGATACTACATTCACACTTTCATATCAAACACTAAGGAAATTAAATACCAAATTAAAAGCAATTATTTGAACCTTTATTTGCATAGATAACTCTAAAGCATTGCTTGCAAATGCAGATTATAGCAAAAAGTTGTGGTTCTTTTAGTCTTTTTCCTCTGCTAAGTAACCAATCATTTCAGTAGGATTCCCTATTCCTATATAGCTACGTTTGGGGAACACAACTTTGGTATTGGAAAGCTCAATGATCTTCTAAGTGAACTCCACAGCATCCACACTAGCCTGCAAGTTTCAGCTCAAGTGCTAAGCTCAGAGTCAATAGGCAGAAAGAGCAGGCAAATTCCCCCAAATTCTTCCCAAAGAGCTGCAAGAACCACAGTGTTCCTTGCCTGTCACACACACATTCATGGTCCTGCACAATTCCTGACATGTAAGTATCATAGCATTGTGGGGCAACAGCTACACCCAGGCTGCTGAGCTAGTCTGAATCATAAATCACTGTAGTCAAATGTTTCTGAAAGTCAACCAACCACATGCACAAATGTTTGTGGCATCACTCCACCAAGATCAGAGTTTGGCCTCTCAAGGGTTTTTTAACTGCCTGGATGTTTTTAGACTCTACACATGGCTGGTTTTCTGTTGCTGTTAATGCTTTGAAAGAATGTAACGTAGAACTGAACAAACCTGTCTGAAGTCTTCTTTTCCAGAGGTGAAGCAGGACCTCTTGCTTGACCAAGAGGATCAAATGAAGAACCTGCAAAACTAGCAGAGTACTGAAAACTGTAAAATAACATCTCTCTGTGGCAACTGGTGATTTCTACAAACCATACCTCTCGCTGCTGCCTTAGTGTAACCTGCAGCTTGCACTGCTGTCATTGGTCGAGAAACCCCATCCTCAAATAAAGAAGAAGATATATTAAAATAATCTCACTAAAAATTATGTTGTAAACAATACAGACATAATTACGTATTCTTATATACAACTTTCATATATTCTATATGTATTATTTTAATGACATATTATTCATTGCATGTCAGTAAGTGTTAGAAAGTACTACACTGTTATTGCTTCCAACTCTGTGCTCAAATAAAATACACATCACTACCCTCATGCTTTCTGACAGGACTATGTTCAAAAAAGGATAAATTATAAGTGTAGTAATTTGTATTAATTCAATGAACTTCTAAACATTTGTAGCTAACACGTACCAGTAAAATTCATTGTTTCAAATGAATATAAAATGTAAATACTGGAGCTTTTACCTGTATACTTCCCGTCATGGGTCTTCCCATAGAAGAAGGTAAAGTTGCTTGTAACTACAAAAATGAGTAAATTGTTTACAACTGTCCTTCAAAAAGCATAGGAAGCCTATGTATGGTCTTTTCAACACTTAAAATTTTAAAATTTTATATTTTTTTAAAGACACAGAAGTTGAGCTAACTCTCACATAAGTTCATATCAAAGTTCCCATTTATGTTACTCATATGCAATATATTGCCAGTGCCTGGCAGACTTAAAGATGCTGAATACTTCAGTTAGCACAAATTCAAAATAAAGGTATTTTAAGTATATTGGATATTTCACAGCTCTTTTAAAAAGAAGTACATAGAAAATTATCTGAGGCGGCAGTACTTTCCAGTATTAAATTACTACCTTTAAATTTAACAAGCAATTTACACAAAATACTTCAGTAAAATTCTGTGTAAAGCTAATAAAATCTGTCATTGTATTAACCTTTCAAGTTATATTTTCCTGCAGATTTATTTTATCAATAAATACAGATACACTTTCTAACTGCCAACAGGTATCTTTTCCATTTCCTGAATGTCTCACATTGTCCTTCTGTGTAAGTGTTAAAAACGTAAAGAAATAAATGTGAAATATTTATTAGTAAGGGTTTAAGTTTGTTACAAATATGCAATATAAACAGACAAATATATATGATTGAGGGCCATGAAAAATTATTGCCCTAATTCCCACTCGGAGGTCTATGTTTTACTATTATATTCACTATCCACACACATCATGATTGTTTTTCATTTTTATTGCTAAGGATGAACCTACATTAGCAAGTATTATTATGTAGGAGAAACAAATCTGTGGAGTGAAAGATATAGTGCTGTGGAGTGGACAAGTTTCAAGAAACTTTGGAAGTTTCTAGCTTTGCTATTGCAGATAAACATCTCAGTCTTCATTATCCCGAGGAAGTGCTTTTTTGTACACTCATTTAACAAGACAGTTTTCACCCTTACACCTTTGTACTACACTAAACATCTGCAAATACAACTGCCAAGAAAAAGCAGTGTCAAAAGTCTGAGCAACCTGATCTAATTGAAGATGCATTGGGGAGAGGTTGCAGGGAGGTTGGACTAGATGACCTCTAAAGGTCCCTTCCAATCCAAACCATTCCATGGTTCTAATACATCCAAAGTAGGTAACAGAAGGTTCAGAGTAGAGGTTGTATTTCAGTGACATAACAGAATTTAGGTGTCCATGAAAATGTTAGCCAGCTAACTTGAACGAGATCTACAGCCATTTGTTTTCCCTTTTTGTCATAAAACTTAAGGAACATTATACCCAAAAGCCTTGTTTTTTCAAATTTTACTGAGTCAGGCTAACAGATATAAAATTTGTTGGAAAAAGAGGGCATTTTAATCTGGTTCGTTAAGAGTTACAATAGGCTAAGTACATCAAAAAAACCACAACCAACTTCTTCTGATTCAATTAGAGGTGTTTCAGAGCCGTATTCTTCAAGACTGGATTTCACCTTAACTTCCAGAAAACTCTCCCAAGGCCAAATAAGAAGCTATTCAGCTCCCCCTGCAAGAGAACCTGGTTAATACCTTGGACTCTAATGCCTCATGCATTACAGAAGATTTGCAGCATAGTTCGGGAGAAAAGAAAAACAACCAGACCAAATGCAAAGTTGTGAATTAAAACTAATGAATATATGGAGTTCACTGGAATGAAATCCTTACTTTAAAAGGGCTCGCTTTGTGCATGGAATTAAATGGTACATTTATTTTTTGTAAATGACATTTTCATTAAGGATACAACAGAACAAAAACCTGCCCCAAATCCAGTAGCCAAAGGTCTTGGACTTGATGTACCAGGAATTTTGGCTGTCACCTGGGTGGGGAAAAAAAAGAGAACCAAACAAAAAAACCCTGCCAATTAAAAACTGTGTCAATTAACAGTGTTTCTACATAATAAGATCTACATTCTTGCGAAGTGTTTTAAAAGGTACTTACAGGGGGTCTTCTTCCATGATTTGTTCTTGCTACCTGTTGAAAAGCTACATCATTTTCTAAATCCTAGAAAAGATAAAGACATTAACCCTTTTAAAACCACAACACCCAAACTCATAATTCCACAACCTTCAGACTACTGAAAGCAGATAGGCAAAAAATAAAGAATTTTTCACAAAATACTTGACTTGAAGATAATTGAACAACAGGTTTTACTGACAGTAAATTACAATGATACCATTTGTCTATCGTTTCTAGTATTTTAGATTAGGAAATGTAAAAACTTGTTATTTCCTAAAAACACACAGAGGAAACACAGCTGAAGTCATAAAATAAAACATGAATGGTTTTTGCTATCCAAATGCTTACTACTCATGCTATTTCTGAATTTTGACATTAATAACTACAATGCAATACATTAAAAATCTCATGTCTCTTGGGTCATGCAGCGACTCCCGTGAATTGAGTATTAGGATTTCACACAACATACCAGGTCTTGCTAGTGGGTTTGGACCAAATGAGATCACTGTTGTCCCAATTCTACCACACCAGCAGCTACCCAAAAGTGATCTGCAGGGCTACTTTAATACATCCCAGATGCTCTACCCAATTGCACAGAGACCTGCAGAATTCCATTCTGCTGTGAGCTCCTCTTGCAGCAGCATAGTAGGGGATCAATGACCTACTGGCCACTCAGGAGCCTCTTTTGTCAGAAAACTTGCTGCTGCACACAACCCGGGAAACATCACATTGAATGTGCCTATAAATAATTATGATTTTATACTTCATAAATTCTAATCATTACAGCATCTTAGATCTGTTGAGATCTGCACAAGTGTTTAGTTGGAACAGAAATTTAGTTAATAGAATAGTTAATAGAAATTAGTTAATAGAAATTAAATATTCAAGAAGAACCTCAAGAAACTTTAGATGTTTCTTGCTAAATAAAGTAAATTTAACTTCAAAGCAGTTGTAAACTTGTATGTTACTATACTAGTAAAATCTTATACTTGTAAGTTAAAATTGTACATATGGGAAAGGTGGGAAACAGCAAATATTTTACCTCTGTGTCAAACATGGGATTATAATCATTGTAGCCAGAATAGAGATCATCTTCATTATTATCAGGAGCCAGATGCACATTCTGCATCATTTTTCTGTGAAACATTTAACATGCCAAATGTTATCTCGGTGGTTTTATATAAATATTTTAAAATGCAAAATATAAACAGTAATAGTTCGATTAGTCATAAAAACTAGGACTCATCTATAAACAATATTAAATGGCACCATTTCATGGATATATATTTTTGTTTGTACTTATATCAGTTATGAAAATTGTTTTAAAGATATTTATTATTAAAACTAAATGATAATAAGAAGTAACTGCATTACTGTTTCTAGAATGGTATTTTTCCACTGTCAGCTAATTCATGTTTAAGATAACTCATATTCTAAAGTTAAATCTTTATAGGCCAAATAACAATAGTAAGTCTAAAAAAAGATATTTCATCTTGCTTCAAATCTTCCTTTCCTCCTTTCCTGCATTTTAACATCAACATAGCTACAGTTATGAAGCCATTTCAATTAAAATGGTTTTTAAAAGCTAGCATTAAAGAAGCCCGGGTTCCAAAGTCTTTCTCCACCAACATTTCCCTGTCTAAAACGGTGCGTTCACCGGGTGGCCTCTCCCTCACGGAGGGCAAACACTAAGGTGTCTCTCTTTTGCCTGGCCACCCGTTTTCATAAAAACCTCAAGAAGGCAACGTTTGATTTCATCCATAACATGAAGTACATGCCCTTCAGCAAACAAGCCCCAGCCTGGGCGAAGCGCACGGTTCCTCCGCAGCGNCGGGCGGGGCCGGGCTTGCCGGAGCCGCAGCCGCTGTCGCTGGCCATGCCCCTGTCGGGCGGTGCCTGCTGTGAGGTGGAGGGCTTGGCCTTGGGGCTCGGGGAAACGGAGAGCCTGGCCTCGCCTGGCTTCTGCAAGGTAAACGTCTGGGAAACTTCGTGAAACGCCTGAACACGCGCTTCATTTCCAGTCGAGTCCCAACCCAAAACGTCACCATTTCTTCCAATAAGCTGAGAAATCGGCTCTCGAAACTGAAAGGCTCAATCAAAAAGAAAAAAAAAAAGTTTTTAAAGCTTCCCATATACCATAGTCTCTGAAACGAAATAAACTAAATAAAAAACTAAAATCTCTAATGTCTTATAAAAAGAAGATTCTTCCTGCCATCGTTACTACTTCCTCTTGGTATTTTGGAAACCATGGCAAGTGTCAGCTGATTTGCCCACAGCAAATCATTGCACTCTGGGGAAAGTTTCCTGTGCCTAAATGGGAAACAGAATAGAGCAAGGATCTCTGAACATGCCTACAGTATTTTTTAGAGAGAAAACATTTTATGAGACCAATTATAATTCACCCCTACTGCCTTATGCCAATAGCATAAGAAAGCTGCAAAGACAATATACAGTACAGTTAGGGTTTGTGCGCATTATGCAATGTCAGGGTCTTCTGCTGCTCACCATTCAGCCTCAAAGTCCTTTCTGAAGAGGTAAGTGCAGAGGATATGAGTGGAAGGTCTTTCTACTCTGGCTCCCAACAAGAGAAACAAAGGTAACATAAAGAATTACTAAGACATTATCAATTCCTGCATTAACCTTTTCACGTTCCCATGCATGAACCACTTTCACACAAAAACTTGAGACATGAGAACATTTGGACACGAGAGTCTTTATACCTGAATTTTCTGGAGTACAAGTAGTTTGCAGAATAACAAATTTAGGGTGGGAAAAGTTTTCAGGTGCATAACTCGCCACAAATTATGAACTTCAGCATAAGAAATATATATCCATTTATAGGTCCTATTTTTCTGCCTGTGACTCCTTATATGTTATTGAATCTATGGTTTTTAGATTTTTCTCATTGTCCCTAGAGGCATTAATATGTACCTGAGCAATGGGTAGATTGTGTGGTAAGAGGACACCCTGGAATGTGAAGGTGCCAAAAAAGGTGTAGTAAACTTACTACACAGTCCAACTAGCACTGTATGCTGTAAATTCCTGATGATTTTAAATTGGATTAAGCCACAACTGTCACTAAATGCACCACATCAGTCCTGTGACTGACATCAAGCTACATACTTGGGCAGCTGAAGCAAACTGCTAATATGATGAGGTTTTTCTTCAGTCACCATTCAAGACAATCAAGTACCTTATCCAGTGAATTCAGTGAAAATTTAGGACAGATTAAAGAGACCATGAAGCTATACACTTAAATAGTAATTTCTTTGCCTTCCAATACATGGTGTATCTGTCTTTTCGCAGCAGTAATTTTGCAAATAAGGACTCAGACATACTGTTCCAGGGTGTCGGAGGCTTTGGTCTCTTTTTTTGTTAGAGAATTTTCCCTCCATACAGACTGTTAAGAAATGCTAATAATGATACTTAAGGAGAACAATAGAAGTGACCAAGCCCGAGAAGCATCTGGGTCGCAGCACCTCTCTGTCTGGGGGTTTCTTGGGAAGGGGCCGAGACACCACGAGGGCTGGGGCTGGTAAGAGCTGGGACAGGGTCAGCTGCGCTCCCTCTTTCGGCTTTCGGAGGGAGACGCGCAGCTGCCACTGGAGAAAGGAACTCGCTGTTGTCACCGCGG
>VZRX01013189.1:35471-51274 GCA_013398075.1 Notiomystis cincta | reverse complement strand
AAAGGATTTTTCTGTGACTTTCAATAAATTTGATGGATTTTATTGTTTGGGACATCAAAAAAAAAAAAAAGGACATAGAGAATCATCTCAATAATTCCCATCATCAAAGAGGAAATAAAGAATGAAGAGGGTCAGTTTATGACTGACCCACTTCAACAAAGCAGAAATGAAAGTGTGGCACGTCTTTCTTCTCAGAAACTCAGGGACTTGAAGAAGACTCATACAATCACCAAGTACTCCCTTTTCCCACTATAAATATAACATTACACAATCCTTTGAAAATAGGATTACTATTCTTTTAAAAGTGTTTAGATATTATGTCATTCTTTCCTATCCTTATTTCTCCTATTTGAAGGCTGATTGTCAAAAACCTTTCTATAATGTTCAATTCCAGTGCATTATTCACAAAATATCGCTCATCTCCCCATGAGCCACCAGCACATCCCAAAGTTACCAAAGTCTTGGTAACTTTTACAAAACCAGAAATACTTTTTCAGGAGATCAGCATAAAGCTGAATGATGGATGCCACGGAACTTTTGCATTGACATAAATCAACAGCAGCACCAACAGTAATTGTGACATGTCATTCTCAGCCCTTGTTATTAGAGTGGTGTCGCTGTATCCGCTGAAACCACCCCCAGGCTACTGCGGCTCCACAAATTGCTGCTAATTCCATTTTCTAATGATACTGGGACAAATTTAATCACTTCAGAGGCTGAGGATGACAAAACTTTATTTAACCTAGAGGCACAGAGATCTGTGTGTCTCAACCTCTAACTCTCAGAAGCCACACAGGGGGTTTTTTCCCAGTTTTGAGGTATTTATCAGCCTACACACCTTGCTTTTGTGTGCAAACAAGAATTAGCACCCAAGAGTCCCACTTTTCTACTGCCTTCTCATCAGTGATGGTCAGTGTTTGATACTTGAGAGGAACTGACTCTGACACACAGAAGAACCAATTGCTCAGTATTATACTTCAGGGGAAAAAAAGGTGAAAATGCCTTTCATCTTTCTTAAACAATTCATGCCCTGAAGCAGGAGGGTCAAGGTCCACTGTTGTTTTATCCTTGCTGGTGTCACTTATTCATAGCTACTGGATTTTTCATGGTGCTTCACCCTGTGAGATTGCACTCTGACTTCCTAGAACACACATCCTGTCCTGGCAGAGCCAAGTGTTTATTCTGAGCTCTCAGGCAAGGATTTTACTACTGGTCATCCAGCCTGTCAGTCAAGTATTGATCCAAATACCCCTTATTCCAATCACACCCAAACATTCCTCATGCAATTTCATCTGAGAACTGTTTCAGCTTTACTCTGAGTGTTACTTTGGTCTAGGTTTGGCTCAACTTAAATGTTAGATATTAGAAAACTCACACCTTCTTATCTATCAGACTTGATCTTCATGTATAATTCTTTCATTGTGTATATTTCAGACCGGTTTTCTAAGTAAACGAACATGATAAAATGAAATTGTGTGTTTATGTCAATGAGGGCACTTTTTTTTCTTTCTCTCTGTGTCAGCACTCCTTCTTCAACAGCTTTAATTTGAGATTCAACTCCTTTTTCAAAACCTATAATTCAGTTTTGTGCACAACTAATAGAAATTTACAGCTGTTAAGTTCCAATATGTTCCATGAAAACAATGCTTAAAAATACCCCAAAACAGACATCTTAGAAGTTCATATGATGATCTGAGGTGTAAGATCAGGACATCTATCCTTAACAGTCTCACTAAAACCCACATGGAAAAGAGTAACTATGAGGCTTTTTTCCAAAATCCAAATAGTTTTCTTGCAACCCATAGCAATAAACCCCAGAGAGAGGAAATACTGCAATGGATGTTTTTACTCTAAAAGACTTCACAAAGTTCAGCCATCTGACATAAAGCCATGTTGTTTATGCTGCCCACGATTCTTCTGTATCGACTGACACAAGATTCAAGACTAGATCTTGGCTCACTTCCCTCGGAGATCAGGAAACAGGAGTGTGGTTGGTACTTACATAGCTGTGTAAAGGGAGAGGAGAAAGTTATCTGAGCTGTCATCTTTCTTTAGCCTGCTTGGGATCAGACCCATTATAGCAATTTTTGGTCTTTTTATAGCACTTTTCACTCTTAGATTTCACAGCACTTTTCAAGCAAATAGAAGAATCTTTGACAAAACCACATTCCCATCAGTATTGAGCAGTTCACTCAAAAATTAAACACTTTACAAAATTGGGTCAGATTCAATATAATATTGTTCAGAAGAAAAATGGGATAAAAGCTCTCACAATTCAACACACTACATTTTGACATTGTTTAAAATAAGCTATTTCTTTCTTTTTTGGATCTTTCTTCTGAAATTACTTTCCATTTCTATGTTTTAGTATTACATAACACACCATACAATACCATTCCATAACATCCCACATCACAATACAAATGATGAAATGTCAATTGTAATGTTTCAAATGTGTTGTAATGATATAAACCAGATTTTTTTCTTGATGAGAAATTAACAATTTCAGTTCTCCTCTCAAACCATATACAGCTGAAATTGGCAATTCTGTCAGCTTTCATTAAGTTGTAATTACATCTTCTGTATAACCAGGGCAAGTGTACTTATTCTTGTTTTACAAATGAGAAATTTGAGTCATGAAGAAGAAAAGAACTAAAGCTCAGAAAATAAATGTTGACAGATCTGAAGGTAGAAATTCTGGTTCTGAATAGAGCTAAACACCCAGGGCTTATCTTTGCAGACAGACATTTTTTTGCCCAAATTTCAAATATTTTTCTTTCATCCACTAGCAATAAAATCAATATTTATTCATCTATCTATATATTCTTTTACTCAACAGCTCACTAAATGGATGAAATCCAGAACCTCCAGCAGCCAAAAGTTTGAAATATGGATCTAATATGTCAAAGAATGAAAGCCTGGATAAATTCTGTCTGGAACAAAGAGGATTTGCAGAAAAGAAACTAAGAGAACTATAAGGTTTTCAAATTGATGTATGAGCATTTTTTAAGTGAAAAACAATTTAATCTGAATATTTCCAGCCGTATTCCTAAGTCTTAGTACTTTGTTTCCCATCCGATTTAAAATCATGCTTCTCTATCTTGTGGAAAGAAATAAGATTATCAATTGAAATCCACAGTAGGAGTTGATGTGAGGGTGCTCTAGCAATTTCAGTAGCAAAATTCTGACATATAGTGATCTTATGATATTATAAGATTACCACATCCTAAGCAAACTGCAGAAAAGAACCTGGAAATCCTGATCAGTGACAGATGGACAGTGAGCTGGCCATGTGCCCTTGCAGCCAAGAGAACCAATGGGATCCTAGGGATCTCTTTTTTGAGCAGAGACTGCAGGAGCTGTGCCTGTCCAGTCTGGAGAAGGGACAGCTGATAGGCCACCTCATCAGTCCATGTAAAGATCTCAAAGGCAGGGTGAGGGATTGGTGCTCCATGGCAGGATGAGGAGCAGAGGCTACAAAATTAAACATGAGAAGCTCCACCTCAACATGAGGAGGAACTTCTTTGCCCTGAGGGTGGCAGAGCCCTGGAACAGCTGCCCAGGGTGGTCACGGAGACTCCCTCTCTGGAGACATCCAACCCCACCTGGATGTGTTCCTGTGCCACCTCCTCCAGGTGACCCTGCCTTGGCAGAGGAGTTGGACTGAGTGGTCTCCAGAGAGCCCTTCCCACCATAATGATCCTGTGATTCTGTGCAAATCCAGGGGAGTAAATCAAGAATAGAGGGGTGCTCAGCATTTGGGAAGTGTAGATGAGAAGATTGCTGCTCCAAACACCACCTGGATGTGTTCCTTTTTCACCTGTTCTGGGTGACCCTGCCTCGGAGAAACATTTTGAACTCATATGTTAAGAAGAGGATTCAGATTTTCAGCAGTAAACTGTATGGACACCATTTCACTTAGGCTTCCTTGTTTTGTTATTTCATTATTGTAAAAAATCAAGATGTTTATCATGACTTTTTTAAAGAAAAAACGTTAGATTCTGTCTTTCAAAAACCTATGTAAGTAAAAAATGTATTTGAAAATTTCTGTTTCAAATTTTTTTTCTTGAAAAATGTTGAATAGGTGGATAAAAAGCCACATTTACTTCACTTAAAAATAAATTTTTAACACTTCATTTTGTCAAGATTTTCAAGCAAAAGCTATACCTAACCCACTAAAAATATTTTCTTCCTTTCACAAATTTTGTGAAATTACTAAACAAAAATCCTTTACTTTCATTCTCTTTTTTTCAATTGTTCATTCCATCTTTCTAGTCTTACATGTCCTCTAAAATGTCTAAACTGAAGAGGAACAAATCCATCACTTCTTTAATTTTAAAATATATATAAACCCTTTAAGCATGATTTTGCAACATGGATCTATGCTGAATACATGCAGCAAGGTTTATATGAATGTTTTACTGCTTGTATCTTTATGTTTACTCTGTTTGGAGTCAGTGTAAGGGTTCAGATGTTCATCTGATGCTGCTCTTTGTCCAGCAGATGCAGCTTAAAAAATGTAGCCTGCTGACACAAAGTATGGGAACAAAACTTCTGAGAGGTTATGGGGTAGAGCCTCAGCATGTGCAATTTCTGGTGAATTTTTGTGGATCTGTATCTGAGGTATGAGGGGATAGATTTAGTTTTGAATTCTGTGTATTCGAGTAAAGGATTTAACAGCTTTTTTGTTTGTTTGTTTGTCTGCATGTGCTGTGTAAAGGATGTTGGTAGAGTATTGCTTTACACCGACAATTTCATTGCAACACAAAGGAAAAAAATAGATTTTGTCCTTTAGATGATAATAGGCTCCCTGTGTTAGAAAGAAGCATTAAGTCTGTCCATTTTAAAACCTGTCTTTACACATGATGCAGGTGATATTTACAGTCTAAAGAGTGGTGACATTTATGGAAGAGGGATGCTTTAGCCACAGATCAAACCCTTATGTTGAAAGACATTCTTCCATTCTGAGCTCCCTACAGGTTGTATCCAGACTACCTAAATTCAGTTTCAGTGCCAATTCTCTCCTGATCAACAGGTATAGCAGCCTGAAAAGAGGTGTAGCCTTTCAAATACTGAAAAGATTGTGGTGTTCATAGAGAAGACTTAATTCACCCTCTGGCTCAGGTGCTCCCAGGCCTTCAGAATCTTTCAGTGCATCTTTCAGAAACCTGGATGTTCCTGCTCTCCTTTGATAGTCAATGGAAAGAAGTGAATATTTAAAGCCAAGACTTTCTGATCTACTTGTACGATGTTGGCATTCGGAGGCTTGCAAAGGTCTGAACAGGCTGGCAATATTTCTTCTTCTTAATTATGATTTATCTTGTAGACTTCCTGATGAATCTAAGATTATTTTTCATGTCAAAATGTCTATACAAAGTAAACTAGTCCCAACTATTAAGCCTGCATTTGCTTCTAACACATGGTCTAGTACAACTGAAGTTTCTAGGAGTACAATTGAAGTTTCTAGGAGTATAATTGAAATTGCATTTTTAACATCTCTCACTTTTTTCTCTTTTCTTCTGCTCAGCCTCTGGAATCAGATTTGATTCCTTAATTCCCAAGGTTTCTTGCAATGTCATCTCTATTCTGTCTAGCTTGTAAGAGCGGAATAATACAAAAAAACAAAAAAAAACCCAAAAAACCCAAAAAAACAAACAAACAAAAAAAAATTTGAGTAATTGAGTCCTCTGAGGTCTGAAAAGTCACACTGTGCCAGGTCTCTGAGTCTGTTTACCACTGGATATTAAGGTTTTTATGAGAAAGCATCCACTTAGCATTTTTTACTAAATGGCTTTCTTGCATGGTTGTGCTGCTACTCAGGGGCATGAAACATTCTGCCTGTGCAGCCTCTCAAAGCCAAAGGCTGAGCTGTGGTGGGACTTCCCTCACTGAGCACTGTTCTGAGGCAAGAAAGGTCTCACCATAGAAATGACACTGCTGGCAGAGTCTTTAAGTACAATAAAAGAGGAGAAAAGGATCAATCTGTGTTATTCTTCAGAACTCATCTAAAATGGTGTAAAGGAGGAGATGAAGCTCCATGATCTTTCACTAAGGTAATTCCTAATCATTGCCTCGTTATTTTATCATCTTTTCTTGGCTGTATGGTCTTACAGAGACTTGTAGTATAAAACATCACAAACTGTAAGTCAAGTGAGCAGGACAAGCCAAGGGTGTTTCAGTTGTTGGAAGAAGGAAATAGTAACATCATAAAGTTATTCATCCACTTTTAAATACATTTCTAAATTAAATAATTTTCTGGAGGCATCCAATCACTTCCATTGAACATTTGTGGGAATAGTCTTCTCTTTGTAAATGCTATATATATGCAACATTGATGGCTACATTTACGTGAGATGAAACATGTCTTCAAGAAACTACATGATAATTCTATAAACCATATCCTTTGTGCTCCCTCTCTCCCCTGCTGTTTCTTTTCTTCACTTGTCACTTCTCATTTCCATGTCATGTATCTAAACTTAGACAGTAAGGTCTTTGAAGCGAAAATCAGGCCTGAATATTTGTCTCAACACTAAATAACCAGCTTAATCTACTAGTAGGACAGGCAGCTGTAGAGTGCCTAAAACACTATAAAGAAATTAATTATATATGATTAGATTTTTATTAGAAAATCTGCTCCCTTTTTCCAATAAATCAGAAAAAAAAATCTAGTAGGTAGTAGATTGTACTGAGTTGCATTTTTTTATACTGAGTGGTGTTTAAATTTCTTTTTTGCTATAAAACCTTAGTTTATATAGATGAAAGTATTAAGCAATAAAGGATTCCTGATTCTGCCCACCAAGACACCCCACTACAACTGAATGAAGCCAGTAAACATGGGACTAACAGGCAGGGTGGGTGGGTAAACATAACACAATTAATGGAAGTAAAACCTCAGTGGTTTGCAACGTTATAACTGAAGTGTCATTATGTTGAAATTTTTTGCACAAGAAATATCTTTTTCAGTGCAATAATTACATCTGAACTAATAATTGTAATACTGGTAAGTTTTCAGTTACACTAACAATAAATTCTGGGGCTTACAGGATATGGAAATTAAAAAAAGCATATAAACCTTTTCAGTTTTTAGCTTTTCTTTAGGTTAACTGAAAGTGCTGCTATGAACAAAACTGTGATTTCAACACAGCTAATCACTGGAGTATTTACCTGCAAAATCTGAGAAATTTCAGCAAGCAACATGCAAAAGTATTGAAACTTGACATAATTAGAAGGTTTTACAGTGTATTTAGTTCCTCTTTCCACCGCAATATTATCTTTACAGCAAGATTTATCAGAGACCTGTAAGGACTTGCCTCTGGTTCAGGTAACATCCAAATATGAATCTAAATGTCTGCTTTTTATCTACCAGGCATCTTTATGTCAACATCTTATACCCAGAAAATACCTTCAGGACATAGACTTTGTTTAAAGGGTAAGTGAAGAAACAGTGCATTTCTAAAGAAAAGGTTCTGTCATTTTTCTGTCTGAATACAGAACTTTTAAATAATAAAAATTTTTATTGGTCTGAAAACAGATGCAATATTTTAATTCATGTAAAGAAGGTCCCACACTATACTCCAAGTCCATCTTCACATACCATTATCTGGACTGGATAATGTGTTTTATATCACACCAGGCAATGTATTTAAGGAGTGTTGAGGATGATGAGCTCAGCAGTAGCCGCCATGCTTTACATGCCAACATTTAGGTGAAGGAACTCTAACTGAAGATGGAGTCCTCTGCTGGATTCTCAGTTGGACTTAAGGGGCAAGGAAAACTACTTCATCCATAAACAGGCCCAGATAATGGTGTCAGCTCTAGAGATCAGGAAGAATATTTCCAACAGAGCACAGAAAGTTTGTGACTTTCTGTGAGGTTTGGATTCCAGACATATCTCAGATAAAGTACGTAAATTTTGTCTTCTTATTGGAAATAAATACACATTTTTCTTCCACCACAAATGTGCTTCTATTTTGTCTTTCAAACATCCTCCTGGCATTTCTTGCTGCCAGGGAACACAAACATGGAGTTAGAGAGGTATTTTGGGAAAGGCTCAGAAAGCCCATAATAAGCACACAATTTGACCTCCTAATCATAAGTCAAAAATATTTGCCAAGTAATTCTTTCATGAGGCCTTATCCTGGATGTGTTAGAGGCAAACTTTTAGAAAGACATCGAGGTCACATTGTCACCAGTGTTCCCTGAGGTTCCTCAGTGATTTTCACTTATCTGACCCCCCACAACATCATCAGGGGCTTTGGAAAATTATCAGAGAGTGCAGTCAAACTTAGATGCTTGCAGTGTGATTATAGGGTCCAAAACAACTGATGCAGACAGCAAGCAAGGGGAGGAGATCCACCCTTATTGTCTGAAAGTCTCGCAGCAGAAATATTCTTACAGTCTCTTCGTTGAAGAACAAGAGATATAATTTAGAATGTAGCACTGCCAGGCAGGCAAATGACTAAAAACTAATTGTTTTTCACATTACAGAGAACACCCATGATTGTAGAAGTGTCAGTCTCTCCCAGAAAACATTCTAGACAAACATTCTTTATTATGTGTAGCAATAATAATAGTAATGATACATTTTGTCTGTACAATGACATCCATCCTGATGAATCAAAGTGCTCTCAGATCTTGGTGATCTATTTCTTTCAATGACTGACCTAGACACTGGATATTTAGATAACAGCTTGTGACCTTAGCTGGCAAAGAATTGAGAAAATATTGCTAAATTTGTTGACTTTTATCCAAAAACCTTTTGTCAAGGCTTACTTTTTTTATTTTCTTCTGTCAAATATTTCCCCTGGAAAACATGAATACTTAAAATCATATGACATCCAAATCATCTAAGATTGGAGAAGAGACAGTTTGTTCAGTACCACCTTGGTTCAGCTTTTAGTTTTAGTACAGTATGACTATTTTAATTACTACTGTCAGTGGTTATTCACAGCTTTGCTACTATGATATACAATGATCATTGTTATTAATTTGGCAATGAATATTGCTCTTACTCAACCTAGTGTTTTAATTCTTGTTTCTGCAGTGTGAATGTTAAAATTAAAATTTTAATAAAACTAATGGCAACATGAAATATAATGATAATAATAATGATGTTCTATGGAGGAGCATAGTTCATTACAGAATCCTAATACAGTCTCTTTCAATAAGAGTTCCTAGCAATCCAAGTAAGCATGCCCTCAACTCATGATAAAGAAATAACCAGATTTGAACAGTAACATAATGTGTTTTCAAATTCCAGTGACAAACTCCCCTTAATTTTAACAATGCAACACTATTCTTAAATAATGAAAATTATCAGTTATATTTGGAAGAGAAAAGGAACTAAAATTGAATATATAATCAAGGTGGTATATATTTTCTGTGGGTAAATAAAGCTGGTCAGTTATGCGTTTCACTTTATCTACCCAACTTTGTAAATATTAGATGTTGAGCCCAAGTTGGTCATACAGGCATCTCTATTTGTCATGGAAACACCCCCTCCTAGAAAAGCTGTTTGTCAGCTGAAGCACCTCTGAAGGCTTCTTCCTCTACTGATTTTCTAATGACAGAGCCGAGTACACACACCTCAATTCTGCAGAAGACAAGTTACAGAGAACAAATTGAAACTCTTGTCCTGAGTGATTATGTGCTTTCAAGGGAATTTAGCAAAGATGTCTGTATAATTCTAATTTTTTATCTCATTTTTGGTTTTCTATTTATAGGCAAATTAATACAAAATTATGTGTTACTTATGCACCTGAAGGGTCTGAAATGATTTATGGTATCGAGGCAATGAAATTTAGGGTTTTCAGCTAAGTCAATAAAGTTACAAAGGAAGAGACCTCTAGGCATGATTGCCATCTGAAATATCCATCTCCTATGCCACTGTGGTCCTTTATTTTTCTTCCATTAAAGCACTGCACCAGCCCACATCTGAGAGTAGAAAGGACCAGAAAATCTAGCAATGTGACCTCAGTTCAAGGAATGAGAAAATTTCAGACATTGTAACATTTGATCTGAGACGGTGTCATCCAGGCAAAGACCCCTCTAAAATAAATTTTCTAGGTGCACATGGATGCACAGACAAGGTGAAACTGAACAGAAATGGTCAAGACAGAACTCAATCTCTCAGGTATCTTGATCCATGGAGTTTCATCCCTCTGGGTCAAGATGCAAACCTGATTTTGATTTGATGCTGCAGTCTTCTTTCCAAATTAATTTGGTTAATAACTATACTTATTTTTGTTAAGGAAGAGCTATACCTCAATTTGCAGTTGTGAAGTATGGTGCAGGTTTGATCCTACCCTACCAGGAGCACCAAGCACCATGAAGTAGCACATCCCAGCACTCCATCTCCTGTTTCTCTTATTCCATGTGCTTAAATTTAAAGGTTCTAGGGTCACAACAGAAATCACTTTTTCCCAGAGACTCAGGAAGCCTGTACTTGAAATGGAGGCTGAATTTTGCCCTAGGTGTCATTTCAGCCTCAGACTTTCTACAATGCATTAGACGAAAATTGTAAGGAGAAAGACACAAGCTGTAAAATGGGCAGAGGATAAGGAATAATTACCTTTTTCAGTCTTAAAAGTTTCAGAAATATGAAAGCCTTCATCAAGAAATGCTGTTGGTTTATACCTATACTAGCTGAGTTTAAGAAAAAATTGATAAAAGCTCTTCCCCTACCCCTCCTCCTCATATATTATATCTTTTTAGAAGATATAGTAAAATAATTTCATTAGACAAACTTTGGGGGTTTTTTGCTAACATTTCTGGATTCTAAATTTTGGTTAAATATCTTATTGTTTCAGCTCAAGTCTAGACTGTGAAATGTAGAATTTAGGTTAGTTAAATGCAGTGAAGCCTCCAAAGGCATCCTGACAGAGCTTTGAATGGAATTAGCAAGTACATGTACAAATTACATCTTATTATTCAGCAGATGCATTTTTGCAAGGTTGAATTTTCAGTTATCAAGGTTATCCATCTTTCTGCCTAGACTATTTGTGTGGGAGATATAGAGCTCCTATTCTCCAGGGATTAAAACTTTTCTGATAAAAGGGACATCACCTCTAAATTCAACATGAGAATATCGTGATCTCAGGTTATCTTGATGCACAGATGAGTCTGAGATTAAAAAAGAGAATATGATTAAAAAAAACACTTTTTATGGTTGTACATAACCACAAGGAGTAAACCAATGCTGTCTGAAACTCACAACTCAATTTGGGAAGAAAATATGAGCTAGAAGAAAGAAAAAACAAACGAGAAACATTTTATATGTAGGTTTGAAGGCATAGCATTTTGTCACTTCCTGCAGAAAAGAGTTCTACTTTAGCAATCAAGATACTGCCCTTCTATGATAGATAGCTTAAAACTAGGTGCCTAAAATTTTGAGAACCTCAGGTTAATTTTGGGGCTTCCAGACACAGTTACCTTATGGAAAATCTTGACAAACTGAAAAGCTGTCCTAACCTGGCAGTGAGAAACAATATCAGTATCCTGCACTTAATTTAGTTTCCTCTTATGCTTGTGTGTTATGAATTCTAAAGGAGAAATTGAATAGAGCGATACTGCACTGATTTTATGCAATTATCTTTAAAGAATATAGTTGGTATGACTAGATAAGCTGAACCACGGATTGTCTAAGGATGAGCCAAAGAGAGGGGACAAACCAAGACTTTGGATTATCGTCTAAGAATCAAATAAATAGCTCAAGTTATAGCATTTGCAAATCCACTGAGTTCTGTAGATGGCAAGTCCCTTGGATTTCTTTGATGATTTGATTATCTTTATTTGGTAAAGTTTGATATCCAGATTATGTGAGTTCCACTAAAGTTATGAGTGGAACAGAAAGACACCAAAACTGTGAAGTGACTATAACTGCTAAATTATTTTTTCTCCTCATACCCATGCTCTTTGCTCCTGGGAACAGTATTTATGATCCTAGCAAACAAAACAGAAATACATGTAGTTAAAGTTTGCTGAAGAGAGATGTTCCCATGAAAAAGTATTCCAGAATTATGTGGTTTTAAAAATTAGTGCCCAACATATTGATAGAGCTAAGTGCTTACCTTTAAATATTCTTTAGAAGCTGGAAATTATCCAGACCAGCTTTACTCCGAATCATCTCACAAATGTACAGTAAGATAATGAATTCAAAAACCAAGGTCCTCAACAAAATCAATTTGTTCAGAAAGATCCAGGGCTACTTACGACCTGGATAATTACAAAAAGCAAAATTTAGCAAATATGGTGAGGACACAGGGCTACAGCTTAGGGGAGGGTATTAAGAGAGTAAACTCTTGCACTTTTGATGCAGGAATGCTGCACATCAGAAGTTAACTTGAGAAAATAGTCTTAGCCTTTCCTCTGAAAGAGGATTCAAATGCACACATATTTTGTGTAGATTCATTTTTAGGCTTAGAACTTGCTTAGAAAAATGAAATCATTTGAGTTCCTTCAAAAAAAGAGACATTTAGAGGAAAGTTTATTGTGCAGAATGGTGTTATAAAGTTCTTTTTCTTTCAGTCTCTGTTGGAAAAGCTTAGATAACTTATTTCGAGTAGACATCAGCAGATAGATCTCGTTCAAACTTGACTAAACAAAGTCATCAGTCTACAGCATTAAACACAGATGGAGGGCAGAGTAACAATGTGTCTCTTTTAAACCCTTAAGTTCAAACTCTGAAATTTATGTTGATTGAACAAGTCAGCTTGGGGAACAATGTAGAAACAGATATCCCCTAATTGATAAAACATGCTCATCAAAAATACAGTGCAGGTTTCAACACAGAGGTCATTTCCACACATTAATCTTTTTATACATATGTAGGTTCTTAATACATGTGTGTGTTCTTAGATACGATGGTCATGATGATGGGGTATAATCTTACCAAGCTGCACTCATAAGACTATTCCTTCTAGACATTGAGCATACTTACTGGTCAGAAATTCACCTTTTGTTTCTCCACTAAAGTTATAATCGTTTTATCTGTATTTGGGCTAAATAATATCTTTTGAGAAGCAATAGTGAGTGTAGAAATGTGAGTGTGTGAAAAGACAAAGTACATTGCAGTGTGATTATAGGATCCAAAACTACTATATGAGTCTGCTCGTGTGGACCACATCAAGACTTGTGAAACAGAGAACGTTTCTCTGTGTGTAGGACACAGACAGGTGGTTTTGGATGAGCAAGGAAGTCTGTGATGAGTTCATGGGTAAAACCTGAGGGGATAAGTTGTTTTGCTCGTGCACAAACCCCACTTTTTATCTGTGACAATCTGTGAGGACGGGAGAGTGGGATGGTGCATGTGCACTCTCCAGAAAAAGGCAGAAGGAGATTCTATGTCCACATGCGTGCACAGGCACACGCTTTGCCCTAGGCAAGTTGAGCTCTTAGCTGGAAACTTGAGAAATTGACTTTTCTGGGATTTGAAAGAGATCTCAGGTGAACTAAATTTCTCTGCTTTCTTTTCCCACTAGTGCAGCCAAAATGGATTCTCAGTCTAATAGGGTTTGACAAGACCTGGCACTGGAGGTAGGTGCCAAGGAATCCAACTAGTCAAAAGCATTACAGACACCATGGGCACCAGAGGATAGAGGTGTTACCATGGGAACAGAACGAAGGATGCTCCATGGTGGCTGGTTAGGAGGTTTGTTTAAGAGGGAGCCAAGCAGCTGCAGCCTTGCTATCACCCTATGCTTGAACAACGGTAGGTAAATTCCATCCTCTTCCATTCTCTGCCAGGAAGTGAGGAATTTAATTCTTCCTCCTTACGTGAACAATCTTGAGATCTCTGACAACGCTGCAGACTACCAAATGGGTTTTGCTCCAAAAGAAGATGGTTTGGTGCTCAATGCTGCAAATGCCTGATCTGCAATGGGTGATTGAGGACATGGAAGATATTTTTTTAAAGAATTAGCGGACATAATTTTTAATTACAAAGCTAAGACATTTCTCTGTCTTGCTCTCTCTTTCTACTGCAAACTCTTCTCTCACTCCTTAAAATATATGCAGTCCCTTCCAAGGAGCCAGAGAAAGAAAAACTTGTTATGAAATCAAGGTCTTCTTCAAGGGGAAATTATGAAAATATTGCCCCTTCCAGAAGACACATAGAAGAGCTTTCACTTTCTTTTATTTTTTTACATCCTGAAATCTATAAAGATGGAAACAGTATGTGAAGAAAGGAAAACAGAACTTTTCTGGCTCCAAACTAAAATACCAGCTGAGCAGCTGCAATACTGTAATTATAATAATTTGCATTTCAGTGATGTCTAGAATGCTCTGATAATAACAAAACTCCATGGTGCTAGGTGCAGTACATAATGCAGCTGCAGACAATGGGTGACCTGCAGTGCTTGAAAAGAAGAATAAAAAAACCAAAACCATAAAGTAACATAAAGCTAAAAGCAAAATCTGAAAGAAAAAATAAATCAATTTTGTATCACATGAGAAAAAGGAGGGGGAGGATTAATAAGGAAGCATTTCAAACTATTTATTAAACATCACTTAAGGATAATGTAGGAATGTTAAATAAACAACAGCCTCTGGATACAACCTCCCATTCAAGTTGTCTGTTTGTCAGCAGCAAGTCCCAGGTTAATGATCACAGTACACACACATACACATCCATATCTCAAACCCTCTGTGCATGTGTGTGTGTTTCTATCTGCCCATTTATAGTTTCTGATAAATTCTGCCTCAGAACCAACCACAGCCAGAGACAAGATAGCTTTTGTTCAAACCAGTGCAAATACTCTGAAATAAATGGTTGCAACTTCTGTTTATGAAGCCCTACTCAGCACATCATGTTGCTGCCTTCATTTAAACAGATGTTTCTAAGTGGTTATAATAGCTAGAAAGTCATGGGTTCAGTAACAAGTAAATAAAAACAAAAACATGTTGCTGAACTATTTAAACTTAAAACTGAAGGATTGCTTTGTAAAGGGCATAAACAATCATAAATGAAAAGCATTTGCCTCTTTATACAATTTATCTGCTGGACATGTTTAAGAATGTTTCTGGCTTTTTTGAACCAATTTTGGGTCCTGAGAACTTATGTGATTTCTGTGTCCTCTTGCTCTTTAAGTCTGCTTTTAATGGGCTTTTCCAAACCTGGGTCTCTCATGGGCTTCAATTGGCTGACCATCGACTTAATGTTATCTTTTGGATTAATGTTATCCTTAGGGATGATATTACAGTGGTGTTGCAGGCAGGCAGGTGTCAAAGATCTCTTAAATGTCAAAGAAATTTTTTTTTTCTTTTTTTCTTTTNGCATGGAGAAGGTGAATAGTAAATAATTCTCATAGGGTTTTTTTCCAATTTATCACATCTTAAAATAAATTTTAATTATATTTTATCCAATAAAGAAATGGATGATCTTTCTTTACATAATATATATGTTTATAAATGTTAAAATGGTTTCTAGAAAGAAAATATTAAAGAATCATTCTTTTTCAAGGTAACATATACAAAGATATCACNCATTTTTGATCCTTGACATTCTCTGCATAAACATGAGATATCTTTCTTAAAGCAAAAAATATCTCAGCTTCCTCTCTTATATCTCTGAGTGAGTTTCTTGAATTAAATTCAACATTAGCAAAATAAATAAAATCTGCCCAGGATCAAAACTTGTAAACCAGCATTAAAGTAAAAGTTAGCTCTCTGCAAGTTGTTTGCTATAAGAGTTTGGGGAGTAGGGGTGGAAGAAATTATTAGAATTATATTTATAATGAGCCACTAGTTGCACTTTGGTAGTGTAGTTACCACTTCATCTCCATCCTAATGTGGTGACTCAATGTCTG
>VZRX01013189.1:0-14479 GCA_013398075.1 Notiomystis cincta | reverse complement strand
TTTTTTTGAGGGGTGGGTTTTTGTGGATTTTGTTGTTGTTTTGGTTTGATTTTTTTGTTTTTGGGGAGTGGGGAGTTTTGTTTGTTTGGTTGTTTGGGGTTTTTTTGTTGTTGTTTTGAGTTTTTTATTTGTTTTGGTTTTTGTTTGTTTGGTTTGGTTTGGTTTGGTTTGGCTTGGCTTGGCTTGGCTTGGCTTGGGTTTTTTTTGGGGAGGAGAGGAAGGGGAGGGGGGCAGTTATGACAAATACCCTTTTTCAGTATTCTCCAAATGACTTTAATTTCCCAGAACAGATTAAGTGCACATGAGAAGCATGAAAAGTGTCAAAGGACACTTTTATCTTGGCTATTTTGCAACAGCAGTAAAAGCCAAGGAGGGATTGTCCAGAAACAGCAATTTTGGAAAGCACCAGGGCTAGACCACATAAAGACAGGGTCTGGAAAATATAGACCAGTTTATGTAGACTCTCCTTAGACCAGAAGAGGGACAAGTTACTTCCTTCCCTTTCATTGTAAAAGTTCTTATATTCTTTTTAGCCTGGAAGAAAGGAGGTGGAGAGGGGTTCTTATCACTGTAGGAGTCTGGAGGGAGGGAGTCAAGAGGATGGGCCCAGGCTCTGCTTGGCAGTGCCAAGTAATGGGATGGCAGATACTGGCAGACTGGAAATTCCATGTGAACTTGAGGAAAAATTTCTTTAATGTGTGGGTGACTGAGCATTGGAACAGATTGCCCAGAAAGGTTGTGGAGTCTCCTTCCCTGTAGATACTCCAAAGCCATCTGGACACAATCCTGAGCAATGTGCTGTAGGGCACCCTGCTGGAACCGGGAGGCTGGAGTAGATGAGTTCCAGACCCTCCCAACTGTATCTGGATTCTGTGATTGATTCTGTGATTCTGTGATTCTGTGATTCTGTGATTCTGTGATTCTGTGATTCTGTGATTCTGTGATTCTCACAATTAGTTCAGTTACACCAGAAAGAAACTGCAGTTCCAAATCTTAAAAATGTAGGTACAGCAACACTTTGTACAGAACAACTATGCCAAAATTGAGAGACTGGACACCAATCAGCAATGTGACAATTGAACCCATTGCTGCAGACAAAATGCTGTTGTAAACGTTCAAAAGACAGTGAAGGGAGAGAGGAGGAGGAAAAGAAAGAGAGGATATTCATTTTTATCACATTAGGATTGATTTAAAGATTGTTTGGGAGCTACTTTCATTTTCATTTTAATATTATTAGGAGATAGTAGCATGTAACAGGCTTTGACACTGAATGCTATGCTTTGCTTCGGTTGCAGAAGATGCCTGGGGAAGCAGGGGGGAGCAGGGAGGAATTGATCAGATTCTTTCTTTTTTTGTATGGGAGGGAAAAGTTGTGTGACATTTACAAAGTCAACTGTCACCTGAACAACAGGCTGGAAGACAAGTTCATACATTTCATGCTTCATGTCTTATTTTAACCCATACATAACCATTTTTCTTGGCCTGAAGTTAAAGGGAACACTCTACTTCAAATGATGAAAATAAGCTACTCTGTTATCTCTCTCAGCATTCTTTCATTCAATGCTCTATTGTATTCTCTCTCCACCTCAAACCTATTGTGACCATGTTTTCAGATGAAAACAAGCATTCGTACCTGGACTTTCTCTCTAATAAAGCCAATAGTTGTAAAGGCATTTTACAAATAATTCTAATAATGGGATTTGAGGGTTATGGCGTGTCTTGTTTTGAGGGTTTGATTTTTTTTTTTTTGACAGGGCAGCTGACAAAGAGAGACATGGAATCTATTGACAGGTGTTAAATGGTGAAATAACAGTCAAACAGGAACTGCTGTATCCCAAGCCTGGGCTTTGCAGCACTGTTTATCAGTATACAGCAAACCACTTATGTTAGTAGTATGGTTTGACTGCATGATTTTAAGGATATTATCTTTAAATTCTCCCTTTTTTTTTTCCAATTGCAGATATTTTTTCATTCATTTCACCCCAAATCCCTGGACAACCTGTCCAGTGATAGATCATTAAAGGATGATCAGGCTCACACTGCTAGAGGAAGAAAGAAGGTGACTAAGGATCATAGGATTGTTTAGTTTGGAATAGACCTCTAAGGTCACTGAGGTAACCCAGCACTGCCAAATTGCCACTGAAACATGTCCTCAAATGACATATCCACACTTTTAAAAAACAAAGTTTCCAGGGATGGTGACTCCTCCACTTCCTGAGCAGTCTGTTTCAATATCTGACTACCTTTCAGGGAAGAAAAATATTCTAATATGAAACCTCAATTTCCCCTGGCAAAACTTGGGGCTATTTCCTCTCATCCTATCTCTCGTCACCTGGGAGAAGAGACTGACATTCACCCAGCTACAACCTCTTTTCAGGTTTGACCTCTGAGATGAGTCTGTCAGAGCAGAGGACTACAGAAGAGCCTAAACCACTGAAGTACCAGCACAGGTGTGGTATATGTGTCACTGTGCAATGCTTCATGTTCTCCTGTAGGTTTTAATTTCCTGCTCTTCATGTCTTCTTGATGCAGAGGGTTGTCCAGCTGTTCCTGATGCTTTGCCTGGACATCAACTTGGACTTTACTATTTTAATTGAGTTGTGAAAATTTTGCTTCTTCCTCCATTCGGAGTCTACAGAGTATACGGGGAATGGAGGGGAGAATCAGGAATCTTTGGCTTATCATCATGGCCAATTAAAAGCTGGGAGAGGGCACAGAATTGATAGACCCAACAAATATGTAAAATGAGTACAGCACAAGGAGCTAGAATCTTCTGAAAGGCATTAATCTTCTCTCCTTTCCTGAAATATGGCATCTAGGATAACAGATACACTCATGACCCCCCACCAGAGCTTGTCTGCAGTTACTCCTTGCTTTAAATGCGGAACAGCTTCTTCGGTGATAACACTGTGCATGGCAAGCAGAATAAGAAATCAGTCAGTTTACAGATCGATGGTACATTTCCAGTTGCATCCCAGCCTGGGGGAACATGCATGTTTCTGCTAAAGTCAAACACCTTCCCAGAGGGAGCCTACATGTCTCATTCTCTCGTGGAAATCGTAGGTCTCATCAGTGCAGTAATTCAGTATGTCTCAAATATTTCAGATTAGACAGGACAGCTATAATCTTTTTCTTTTTCTCCTTCCCCAGAGGAGGGAAATTGCTTTATTTGCTGAACTGCGTCTATATCTGTTTCTCTACAGGTACTTATGTGAAGAAATTATTGAGGTAGAGTTGAGTTTTGCACGTGGATTTGAATGTGGTTTGTCGGAAAGCATGGCCAGGCTAGAAAACAGCATGATTTGAAGGAACTCACTGGTCAGACAAGATAGGAATAGAGGGAACTTTCACATTATTATTGCAGTGACTGCTGGATAGAAGGCTGACTTCTTATCTTAATTATTTCTGCATAACCTACATGCCTGGGAATCGTGGAAACCAGAAACAACCTCCTGCTTTCACTTGCTGGTAAGATTTATATTCTCCTGGGTGGACGACATTGTTACTGGGTTGAATATTCATAATTAGGTTTACTCTCTCTTTTACCTTGATTTAACTAAGAATAATCAACTGTTGGCGTTAACTTCTTCATATAGGTAGGATTTGCTTGTAAGTATCATCTGAAGAGGAATGTACGGTTGGAGCCATGCAGATCTAGCCCCTGCATTAGAAGAGATCACAGCCTACTCTGGTTGACTTCTGAATAAATAAGTTTTTCACATTCTGACTTTGAAACAAAAGTATTGGTGCCTTATCTGCCTGCTCATATTACCGACTAAGACATTAAAGTCCTGTTTGGATGGACCCTGTCCTTAGCAGGTAGTTAATGTGTTTTATAATTCCAGGTACTTGGTTTTCTTTGTCAGATGTAATCCCTGGGATCATAGCTCTGGGCTGTGCTTTTGCTGCAGAGGGTAGACTCCTAATCATAATTCCAGTTTATCAGTAAGGATGCTACTGCATACTGCATTAGCTTCAAAATCTGACCTAAGTACCTTGAGTAATTTGTTTTTAATTACAATACCTGAAGAACATCTCTTTGATTAGTATTAAACTGGGCGAGTGGTAAAAATCATATTCTGAACTTGAATGAGATCTAGCATCTAGTTGAGCAACAACAAACTCTGAATCAAGCTTCACCAGTGCAGAAATAGTTACATCAAGTTTATGCTCTTGTAACCTAAATTGCAGTCTATCCATCTGACTTTATTCTTATGAGAGTCAATCCTCTTTACATTTACAGTTTAGACGACATCCTTCCCTTTGGATGACTTTCGTTCTGCACTGAATTATTGCCTTTCAATGGAGCAGAATTAGCTCAGACTCTCTCTGTCAAAGTTCATTACAATTGTGTTACAAACCTCATCTGCAGACACATCCAAGCAAATGTAATCATTTGTGCTCCTAGCACTCTGAATTTAAAACCACTAAAAATAATTATGATTGTGCTAAGTAACTAGAGCAAAGGCTGTTCAAGATAAGTTTTTACAGCTCTGGGTCAAATCCGTTATAGGTGTAAATTGAGGAATAGAGTAAGACTTACACTGGCTAAATAGTGTAGCAAATCTTGACAATGAGTCCAGTTCCTAAGAGCAGGCACAAGAGCCTCAAGCCAGGTGTTCTGTCCAGTTTATCATGAACCACCACCTTTGATCAGAGAAGAGGGGCTGGGATGTGCTGAGATGTGACGAGGTTTATTAGCTGCAGGTGTAACATTCAAGAGTGTTGGCCCCAGAGGACCTTCACAGTCTGTGGTGACACCAGTGGGATTACAGCAGCACAACATGTGGCCCACCACCTTTCAGCTCCACCATGCAAATACTGAATTTCATTTCCAGTAATGGCACTGCAGGTGGATTGCTGAAATGGGTTGCCCACATGGGAGGACCATGAGATGTTTATAGCTTCACATCTCTGTTTCTTGCCCATGTTTTTCATGCTCTTTCCTCAGGACTATGCACTTTCCATTTGCTGCTTTTCCCTGTAGTACAAATCTCTTCCCTCAATTTGCTCCCTTGAACCTCATTTTCTGCTATTTTAACTTCTACTCTTAGCACTATCTATGCTTCATCAATAAATCTCTCATACTCATTTATCTCCCTGAGAATCTCACTTCCTATTTCTATCACTTCTGCTCTCTACCAAGAAGCCCTTTTCTAGTGTGACATCCCAGCACATTTAATCACAACATGGGCTAGGGAGATGCCCTCCTTCAATGTGGTTGGCACAGCATAGAGAAAAAATTGTGGCCAACAATAGCAACAAGCAAACCACTCCAATGATCATTATAATGATGGAATTATATATTCAGCAATTCCAAGAGGTTTTAACCCACTTCAGAACATTATTAGAGAATTGGTGAAGTTGAAGGTGGCACCTGGGTTGTCAGACTCAGGTTCTATCTGCTCTGGAGGGTATTTTTTTAGAAAAGTAAATAGTTAAACCTGCAGATTGCAATGAAAATAGTACCAAATGTGTTTCCTCCCTTTTCCAGATATTGCTTTCCATTTGGGCCAATAGGGAACACAAAAAGACAGTTACAGATTGAATAACTCTTGAATTTAACATGCCATTATATTCAGTACTTTGTTTGGGTTTCTTTCTTCTTTTAAATTATATGGATGAATCCTCATTTACAGAGGAATTTTGTTTTGTACATGTTTTGAAACTCACTATTTATCGTTTTGCAAGAAAAAAGGCAGCAAAGAGTTGGCCCTTATATTTGCACTCTTACACAAAATAATATTTATAGATCTGCATGTGTGTATGTGTGACTTATCATCAGTGCCCTGGGCTGAAAAGACTTCCCTTTGGCTTGGTTTATAACATCTTTTCCTCCATTTAGGAATAATATGTTATGTATTGTCATTTCAATGAAAATCTCCAGCTCCAGGAGATTTTCAATGGGTGATCTATAATCAACTGAATTTGGCCAGCATCTCATTCCCAACTCTTTACTGCACAGGCATGAAAACTATTTAGACATGTTCAGTGGAAACAGCTAGTATTTCTTAAAGATATTTCATTCATTATTTGGCATATTTGTAAATAAATAATATGCTATATATAGTGCTATATTCTATCAAACTGAAATTATAGAGACCATGTGGATTCTTAGCCAAATATTAATTTATTGAAAAAAAAAAGAGTTTTAAAAAATACTTATATACACAATCTGAAACTCACAAGGAGGAGAAGAAACATCTGGATATTTTGTAATAAAAGAAAGTTTGCATATACGAAAAATTATATTTCTGTAATATGCAAGATCATTTTAAAAGGAAGATGTTTGTCTAAAACCAAAAATATAAGTCAGGATCTACATCAAATGCCTTCCACACCTCTTTAGATGCACTTTTGTCTCCTTTGTTTACCAGAGACTGAATTGTGCTGGAACTGTGTGCAATAATCAGAGACATCTAGTGGCTGCCTGATAGACTGCAAACAAACATCCTCGCATCCCTCTCTCCACAAGTCTCACAAACAGCCCGTAGCTGTCCTCCTGCTGCAAGGATCCCTTTCCCCACTCCTTTCCGAAGGGGCACTAGGGATTCCTACAATTTCCTCGCCGATGGAAATGCAGGTGAGGCTCCAGAGATCTCTTCCTGTAGTTCTCTCTAGCACAAATGTTTGGGGACCCTCTTTCACCTCCTTGATCTGTGCTTTGCTTAATGTATTCCTGTCTAATCACTCACAGTGCACTTCTGCAAACAAACAATTAAAAATGAAAAGGCTACACTGAAGCAATGGATGCTTATTTTGACCCAGAAACATAGTGAAGGTACAGGCTGTGTAGAAATAACAGGGCTAAGGTTGCTTCCAGAATGATAAAAATATCTCTGGTTTCCAATTTTGTTTTACTTTGAAACTTCCCCAATATGTTACTGCTCATGAGAAGAGCAAATACAAACGGAGATTTTTCCTTCTTTTTCTCCCCCTCATTTTTGCCCTGCCCTCTCCCTAGCCATCCCAAAAAACTAGCCAACATTTTTGCACGTTTTTTTGGGTTCTGAGGGGGTTGTTGTTGTTGTTGTTTATTTGTCTATATTTGTTTCCTTGGGAGCTTTACTAAGGAAATTTTCCTTTTAAAAACTTCAGTCTTCCCTACCCTGACCAGCCAGATGCTGATATAAACCTTTAGACTATATATAACTAACCCTAAATATCATATTTTACAATTTTAATTTCCACATTCCTCACAGAAAATAAATGTGTGGCTAGGTTTTTTTAGTTTTACAGGTGCTTATGTTGAAAAATAACAAATAACTTTAACCAGTTTGTTGTTTAGGGAAAAAATATCAAAACACATGGAGGAATTGTTAGGAATTATTATCTTACAGGGAATTTTCTTCTTTCTTCCTTAAGAATTATTTTTGCAATGGATCTGTAACAGGGAAACGAATTATGATCCCTTTCTGCATGAGACACCCCTGCCTTTATAATGGAATAAAACAGACAAAGCTCCAGAGAAAGTGATGTCTGGAGAGAAGAAAAACTCCTTGTTTTAAGCTGCTGGCACAGTCACACCATAAGTTTCCATCTAGTTAAATCCCTGCCTTCCCTTAAAGCAAACAAACTCCAAAATCACTCAGAACAAACACACTCCAGTCCAAACCAAGTCAAGACAGCAAGCAAATACACAATAGAAAACACCAGGCAATTAGAATCCTAAAGTCAGTTTAAACACAGGCACAGCAGATCAGCAAACACTTCCTTCCCCTTATGGAAAACAAACATGGGAGGCAACCACGCTGCTCAGGCTGGCAGTCCTGGACCCCAGTTCACCAGAGGAAGGAGGGCCACATCTCTGCCATGATATATTGCTCTCCCTCTGTCTGGTTTCCTGACTGGGAAAGAAATTATTGATATAATTTTGCTAATTAGAGTTCTCTTTATGCTTTTCTTATTATAGTTGCATTATGTGATTATATTTTATTGGGCAGCTGAAGGTAGGAGACAGCTTGGGAAAGTAGGATGTGGGGAGGGCATGATCCACTGGTTGACCATGAGACAACAAAGTGCTCTTGCAGCAAAGAAGGTCAATAATATCCTGCATTAGACAGAGCACTGCTAGTGGGCTGGGGAAGGAGATCCTTCTCTGCTCAGCTCTAGTGGGACATCTCCAGAGAGCTCTGCTCCCCAGAACATGAGGGACATGGACACATCAGAGTCTAGCCAAGCACCATCCAAATGGTCAAGGATCTGGAGAACAGCATGAGCACAGAGACCCTGGTGGAGATCATGTCTGTTCACCCTGGAGAGAAGACAAATGAGAGGTTTGGGGTTTTATTTTGTCTTTGATAATTTGTAGATACATAAAAGAATATGAAATCAGGTTATTCCCAGAGATGCCCAAAGGAAAAATGAGAGATAACACAGAGAAGATAAATATTGCTCTCTCAATTTCTGCACCAGAATTTCATCTTTAGTTTCAGACTTAGCTTAAGAGAGACGTCCCTGCTCTCTACAATTACCTAAAAGGATGTAGTAGAAAGGTGGGAGTCAATCTCTTTTCCCACATAATAAGCAATAAAACAAAAAGAAATGTCCTCAGGTTGCAACAAGGGAGGTTTAGATTGGATATTAGGAAAAATGTCTTCATTGAAAAGATGGTCAGGCATTGGAACTGGCTTCCCAGAGAAGAGATGGAATCACCATTTCCTGGAAGTGTTCAAAAAATATGTGGATGTGGTGCTTAGAATCACAGTTGGTGGTGAACTTGGCACTGCTGGGTAAATGAACTGAATGGTCTTGGAGGTCTTTTTCAACTTTAATAATTCTATGATTATGATGAAAAATTTGTCATGCACAGTGCTATCAACAAGAGTTTCTGTAGTAGATGTAACAGACTTCACTTTCTAACAATATGCTATACACAACAGTACTATTTATTTACAGCACAACCCCTCACATGAGTTATCTGAAATACTCCTGCAGTCCTATAAGATGCAAGCAGGACAGGGCTCCAATTTACTTAATGCTTTACAGTCCCAAACTTTTAATGAAGTTGCTAAAACTCCTTTTTCTAAAATGAGCACTACAGGGTCAGCTAGTAAGGCTGAGGAATTATAGAATTATAGAATGGTTGGGAAGGGACCTTAAAGATCATCCCATTCCAAACCTCTCCCAAAGACCAGGCCACCTTCCACCAGATCAGGTTGCTCCAAGCCCCATCCAAGAATCCATCTGGCTGTTTTCTGACATTTTTTGCAAGCATCTAAGCATCTGTGCTGTAACAGAACTAAGTGAAGGGAACTTTCACAGAGCTTTTAAGCTGGAGTTAGACCATACTTGTCTCATCTAAAGCTATTTGGAGGAATAATGCTGCTGATGTGAATACACATATAACAGGAGTTTGAGTTTACAGAATTACTCCTACAGATATTTCTTCATTACACTTTGGAATCAGACTTGAGCCAGAAGGCTCAAGTATTTTCAAAACCAGAAGAAAAAAACCAAAACAAAAAAAATCTTAGTTATTGCATTCCTATAAAGGCCTTATAAACCTGATTTCAGAAGTGTGCCTGCTTATACAGCTTTCTGCCATCCCTCCTTGCTTTCCAGTAACTTCCCACAGACAAGTGTGTGAATAAACCAGTGATGCATTTATGTCTCAATCCAACTGCACAAGGTGCTTCACTTTAGCATCTGACATTGAAGCAGACTCTGCCTGGATGTTTTTGGGGTTTTGTGTTCAACATTGCAAAATCCCGTTTTCAGTAGGCAAAAATCCACAAGCTAAATTTTGTGCTTGAGTTGAAATACCTGTCTGAACGAGGATTTCCTTTATGTGTCCTGGGTGGGCACAGACAGCAAATACACAGGGTCATATTGCAATGTAGACATTTCAGTTTTCTATGAGAGTAAATGAATACCAACAATGAATTTACAAGTTACTCCTTGTTCTTTTATTTTAGCAGGTAAATTACTTTCTGCAACAAAAATATATGTAAGAAACTTTTTGAAATATGTATTCTGCTATGCTTTATGCAAACACAAAGCTTTGATATTTGCCAGCTATAGAGGGGAAAGCTGGTAGAAAGTGTGAGTTGCAGTTATGATGAAAATGAATTCTTTAAACAAATTCAGATGACTTGTGCGTGCTAATTACTTTCAGGTATTAGCCTGATAACACTGGCCTTTTACCTGCCATTTAAATCACATAATGTGGAAGGTGCTGGGAAAAAAAGAAAGGTAACTTAACAGTCCTTGCCTCAAAGAATAGACTATTGGACCTCTAGGGCACCTCAGCTGTTCTGTACGATGAAATGAAAGTATAAGGCACCTCAAAGAGTGTTTTCACAAAGAAAAGTCAAGGGATGAGAAAGGAGAAAAAAACCCTACGCTGAATACTGAGGTTTGTCAGAAAATCTTGGCCATATGTCAAACTCGAGCTCCTGATCAAGACTGCAGGTAGCTGCTTCAATCATCTGGTATCTGGTAGCCAGGACCCCGCATCAGGGGCAGTCTCATACATCTCTTCTTTGAATTAAATGCATATGGCTCACTTCTTTTAAGGGAGGCAAGAGGTGCTCTACCACACACCTCTCTTCTGATCTCTCACTGGCTATGACATTCTGCATGAGCACAAAATCTCTATTCCTGTACCCTTGACAGAGTACAACTTCCCTCCTCCACAGGCTGGATGGACTGAGAGGGTCCCCAGGCGGGAGATTCCACACTCTCTGTGTCCTCCCCAGGTGCACATGGGGAGTAAGGGATATTATCCTGCGGGGGAGCTCTGGTGGCAGAGGCTGCATGTGAATTTTGCAATTTGAACAAGAAACTGAGACAATTCTGGGATAGATACCACAGCCAGGAACCACTACATGGATTTATGCAAGGTGAGCACCCCAGGGGAGGGGCAGCACTACAGCTGTGTCCTGTGCAGTACACAGGGATGCAGGAGGGGTCATTAATTTCAAACATTGCTTCAGGAGGATGGAAATCTGTCTGCCTAAAGTTTTGGATGTGTCTTTTTGTAGCACAGGAGAGTACAGCGTGGGGAAACCTTTTGGTCAGAGAGGAAGGCTCAGTGATTTTATGCAATTGAAGACCATCTTTGACCACTGCATAACAGCATCAGAACTTCTCCATCCCATCTGCACAAGTTTATTTCTAAGAAGCTTCTTGGCTTTAATGTATGACCAGAAACTGCAAGCCTGGAGGCCAAGGCTAATATCACAATTTCCATCAATTTCATGGATGTCAGGGACAGAAACCAAGGCCTAGAGTCCCTCCTCTCTTCTTAATCCTGTTCCGGGGACCAATCAAGTGGGCAACCAATAACAGGAGTTTCATTAATTTCAGTAGGGAATATTTAAGCTCCACATGTTGCAAGAACATTAATTAGAGCCATCAACCACTGAAGCAAATGGGGTTCATTTAGTGTTACACTGAAAGGCTATTTGCACAGAAAACTTGTCCTTTGATTGAAAATATTGATTTTGATATGACTTTCCTGGTTTTCCTTTCTAGGAAAAGAGAGACAAATAAAAATTATACTTTCAAAAAATAAATTTTTTTTATATATTTAGTGCAATTTAAACCCCAAAATAATACACAACAAATTAACTTACTTTCTTGCCTTCCTGTTCCAACATTTTTTCATTTGAAAACTGTATATTATTTGTATTTTAGGTTTAGATTAAAGTAAAATGGAATTTTATTATATGAAACATTTTTACAAAAATCCAAAGGCACAAAGGAAAAGGGTTTTATGTAGCTTGGTTTAGAAAGGTATGCTTATGTCAGGAATTTAGAGGAAAATTTTAAATAAAATCCCTTGATAATCACTGCTGGTTTTGATTACCCTTTGTAGTGAGACAGATGTGTAGATTTATTATTTATTTTATGTGATTTGTTAATGAACTGTGGTTTTTGTCTTTACTACACAGAAGAGTTTTTGCTTAATGTTTCCCTTTTTTTTTTCCTATCTGATGAGTCTGAGGCTGCAGCAACAGTGTTTCCTTGGTTTGTTTACAAGTTTTACTGCAGAAAATGTAATACTCACAGTGATGTGTCAGAACTTCACATGACATACAACTGCTGAGTCAAAATATGGTCCTTGAAATATGAGGCAGGAGAATACAGAAAAGGGAGGAAAGAAGAAAAGAAAGAGAGAGAGAAAAAAAGAAAGAAAGAGATTTAGGGAGAAGAGAAAGCGAGAAAGAGAAAGAAAGAGAGAGAGAAGGGAGGAAGGGAGGAAGAGAGGAAGGGAGAGAGGAAAGGAGGAAGGTGCAGAAGGTGCGGAAGGTGCGGAAGGTGCGGAANGGCAGGAAGGGAGGGAGGGAGGGAGGGAGGGAGGGAAAGAAAATGGAGACAAAAAGGACAGTGCATAACTTTAGTTGGTTGATGTAGACTGCAGTCTCATTTGGGTCTCAGAGTAAGTAATTCATTCCCAGTATGAAAAATATAATGTTGATAACTAATTTCTAGGGGAAATCACACACAGCCTAATAAAAGTGAATAAAAATTCTTATTGTGATTAGCAAACTTTTCAGCATTTAATTGGCTATATTCCTGCAAATAATGAAATGCTAGTATTAATGAGACAACACCCATTTGTACCTCTGCAGTCAGATGTACCTATTAGAACACAGATTAACCCTGTGGCACAGTATGTAACTCAAATTTGGTGTTTGGCAAATGGAATTGCATGGCCAAAGAATTATACAAATTTTAATCTCAGACAATACAAGCATTTCAAGTAGTACTATCACGGGGAGCTCGAAGATGTATTTACACTGATGTATATATCTAGTTCAACTTGCCTTCCTCTGGAGAGGTCTGTAATTAACTCTTCATGCCAAGTTTATGGGTTTGTTTTTACTCTTCTTCCTGGTTTTGAATGTTAAAATGGATTCAGAGAAGCTAAGCTCAGAAAAAAGAATGTCTTAGAATGAATGCATTCTGTGCTGATATCTTTTATTTCTTACAAAAGAAGAAGGGTGAGGGAAAAAAAGGAAAAAAAAATATTTCTTGGCCTCTTCTTGTTTCATTGTTCTCTTTCCTTTCTCTTCTTTTGCTTTGAGTATCAGTCCAAACCATCGACAGCGCTTCACTTCCAGGGGCCAGAAGGGTTAAATTCCTTCCACTTCACCCGGTCTCTCTTGAAGCTGGAGTTACACTCATCAAGGATCTAGCATGGGGAGGGATGGATTTCTTAAGACAGCCTGAGGGCTCCAACAGCAGCCTTCGCTTTCAATCAATGTCGAGAGGCACGAGTGGAAATTCATTCAGCGAACAGTCGGAGGTCTTCGCCTGTCCGTGCAGCCGCCTGGCACACAATCCCAAGCACAAACTGGTGGCGTCTCAGCTGGAGGTCTGACATTTTGCCGAACCACTGTTTGCTTGAGAACTGATAATTAAACACTCCTTCTCCTTTAAAAAAAAGAAAAACATAATAAAAACATAAAAAAAATTAAGTCAACTCTGGTGGTAACCTTGAAGGCTTCCTTTTGTCAAGGTCTCAATATATGCCAAAATATTGTTTTTTTCCAGAATTGGTCCTGGCGGTACAATTGTCTTTTCTGTTACCTGGGTGTATTATTCTGACTGTTTTCATTTGACTTGCCTCTAGGATGCTGTGCTGCTCTGGCAGAGAGATCTGTGTGCTGGCAGAGTTCATGAACTCACACTTGCAAGATGATCTTTGCCCTGTGTATTTCTAAATATTTTGGTGTATATGTAACATGACAGAATGTGACTTTGCACTGAAAAGCCAGATAGACACAAAGAAGAAGAAACATTTCACATCCCCTCCTTCCTCCACATCTCCCCCCTCCTCCAATCCTGTCAAGTTTTATTATGCTCAGAGGGCAACCAGGTGAGTCATAATATTTAACCAATATTGGGGGAAGGGAGAGGTTTTAATTAATTTCATTACACATTAACAAAGTCCAGCTCATGACTCAGTGGAAGTCTATAGAGTCTTTTGCAGACAGATGGGTCCTTACCCTCTCTGTCCTCTGAGTTTCCTGGATTAGGTGGAGATGTATTAACACGGCTTATTAGCTGTTCTGCAGTGCTGCTTTAAAATCTAATGCCATTGTAAGAAACACCAAGCAACCCATAGTTTGAAGCCATCTTGGTCAATTCATACTGAAAGGCACTGATTAGTTGTTTTTTGTTTTTTTCTTCAAATCTACCCACTGAGAAAAAAAGCTGAAAATTGTGTCTCTCAAAGCCTCAGAGAAACAGCCCTGGTGTTCTGTATGATCAGATGTCACCTGGTTCCAATCAGATATGATCAGAGGAGTCTTGAATCTTGGTTCTGATGCAGGAAAGTAATCAAGCCTAGATACTAAAAGGGCTGAGGAGAATTATATACTCCACAGTTTCACATCAGGAAAGAAATATGGTCAGAGAAAAGGACTGGAGAAGGGATGAAAACACTTCTCATTTGTGCCATCTTTGACATCACTACCTGAAGGTAGTCTTAGTCCACTGAATTGGTCTCTTTCTTTCTTTCTTTCTT
>VZRX01013188.1:0-27607 GCA_013398075.1 Notiomystis cincta | reverse complement strand
TGTGTTTTTTTTTTTTTTTTAATTTTGGGGTTTTAATTTTTTTTTCTGTTTTTACTGACTGCTTTTACCCTTTCTTGTTGCCTTTTGGCTTCATCCCTCCAGGACATCCCACTGAGGTTGAACCCTGCCCTACCCATGGCCAGAGGAGCTCTTTGCTCTGGGGCAGCTTTTAAACCCTTCAAGAAGATTTCACTAAAACCCAAATCTCAGATAATTTCTGCTCTCAGAAATTCCATCTGTAACCTTTGAAGGACCCTCTGAAATCTTGTCAGGTGTTCACCATTCCACAAAAACCATCACAGAGGGGGATGAGCAATTCCCCTACAGCTGAGCTCAGGTATCAGGGCTGGTGCCAGTGGGACCTGAAGTGCTCTTCCCATCAAGGTTTCAGGTTTTTCTCATTTATGTGGAGCAGAATTAATACAGCATCGAGGTGTAACTTGGGCCAAATAAGTGAAGCTTCAGTCTTTTTGCTAGAAAAGAAAAAAAATTTTTGAAGAAATTTGAATTTAAAAGAAAATTAAATTGTATGGAGGAGAAATGGCTTGATTTGTCCTTAATGAAGGGGAAAAAAATGTCCTTAATGGGGGAAAACAAATTATCCATGGAGTTTTTCACTACTTAGCTTCCACATCAGTTGTGGTCTCTCTGAGCTGAATTGTTCTAAAATCAATATGAAATATTAATACAAATAAACTCTGTCCCCAGCAGGAAGTGAAAGCTCACAGTGGAGCTGGAATTCACATGATGTGAACCCAGGACTTGGCCATGCAGCACCACTGGACTTTCCACAAGACTTTATTTTTCAGTTACCACTCTCTGGATTTTAGCCATCATTTGCATTTTATTCTCCACGGCACCTTAAAATAGGGTAATTAACCTGATTTTCTGGCTAAATTTAGTGCAGGTAATTAAATTTTGCTTCTTCAAACTTCCCCCATAACATTAATTACAGAGCTTTGCATTTGCTGCTACTGATGGAGTGTAAAGAGGAAGTTGTGGAAGTCCTGGGATGGTTTCCCACTGAAAAATTGTCTTTAATACAGCTCTGAACAAACTGAGTGCAGCTGATCTACACCCACTGCTGTTCTCACATCAACCTTATGGAGCAATAAAGAGGCCCTGAATAATTTAGACCCAGAGGGGGATTGCACAGCTCTCCTTGAGCCAAATGGGGTGAACAAGGGAATAACCATGGCAGGGTCGTCCAAGGATCCTCACGGGAGTCCTGGAAACACAAGAGCCTCCCTCTCAGGAGCTGGCATGGCTCCTCAGATGAAATACTGAAATTAGAGGGGAGACAACAGCAGTTTATGCCTCCCCCAGCAGCGTTCTAGAAGGTGGCTGTGAGTGGGTCAAATGCACAGAGCCACAGACACAAGAGGAATTTCGTAGCCAAGGAAAAGAACCTGGATATTTGCTGCCGAATATTCAGCAAATCTGTAAATTTGCTTTCCACAAATCTCATTTTAAAGCAACCTGCCACTAAGAGACTGGGTATTGATATTAAGAAGGGATTACTGTAACTTTCAAAGAGTAGTGGGAGACTTTATTTCCAGTTTTTCATGACAGTGGAGAGCATCAGGGTACCATGACACTGATAAATGTATGATAAGGGGAAAAAGGACTATTCAGCTCTTCATCATCCTATGAATTGAACAGATTATTCTGTTCTTTCTAGATTCCCTTGGCTTTCTCAGAGGTGGTGAATATAAAACCTGGAAGAAAAACATGTTCCATTATTTTTTATTATTTACAGAAAAAAAAAATACCTGAGCAGTGAATTTTTTTTAAATGTTGAAAAGAAAATAGACTGTGGATCTCAGGCAAAATCAGTCAATCCTAGCATTTTGGTCTTTTTTGAGAGAAGTTAGAGAGCTCCTTGAAGGCTTCTCTTGCTTTGCTTTTCTTGTTCATTAGTGAAAAAAGGAATGTGAAAATTGTCAGTCCTTTACAGCCTTTTTTCCTCCAAGCTGGAAAACATTTTAAAGGGAAGGACTGAAGAGAAAATCTACTACAACTGAATCAAAGAATGATCATTATATCAAGCCTCTGATCACCACAATTTTTATTTTTTTCCAAGTTAAATAGCATCATCTGCACGTTCTTGGTGTCACTGGATGATGCCAGGAGCTCCTAAGTCCACCCTATAAAAAGTGACATCTCATGCTGTGCTGTAGCCCTGTGCCTGCCCAATTGAAAAAGTCCCAAAACTCAAACCTTTAGAAATATTTAGGTCCTTAACTCTTTGGTGTCAGTTTAAGATATGATTTAGATAAGATAAACATAAAAATGTGGTGCAATTTCAGATGTTCTGCCACCTCCAGGCTGGCCCTCAGTGCCTCTGCAGATGGGGACAGATTTTAGTACCAGACCCACCAGCTCTGGGATGCCTCAGTGTCCCTAAGAATCATCCTTGAGACTTTGTGTGAGTGTTCAGGCAGGCAAATCCACCTCCTAGGATTGAAATATTCCTGTAGAAATTTAGCTTTTCATGTTGTTTATTGTGTATGTTTTCCCTCTGCAAGGCATTATACTGAGATTTTTGTAAATCGAATCCCACCCCAACATTTTGGTGGTGATTCCCACCTATGAATCCCTCTGAAGGCTGGACCTAAGTGAGAAACCTTCAAATCAATATAAGAACCTGTCACAGAGCAGAGAAGTGACATCTAAATCCTGTTGTTAATGCTCCAGCTGTTGGATTAAATTATTTTCTTAACAACTCCCTCTCATTGCTGATTCCCCTCTGATGTAAACCACCAGTCACAGATCCAGGTACACATGACAGTGTCAGTTTTTGTTGATTAATCCTTGTCTTGACCAGGTGCTGAAATTTTAATGTGAAAGTTTCCATCTCAGAACTACACACATCCTCCTAAATTCATTTCATGCCCATTTTTACTGTACCTGGCAAAATAAGTCTTACTTAAAGAATCCATTTTCCATCATTTTCAGCAGTAGCGGGAAAGAAATCCTGCATTTTTTCCTGTTTATTCTGCATCCAGATTAAGCCATTAGCTGTGTCTAAGAGTATATTAAAGATGAAATATTAGAACAGAAATTGGGGTACTATTATGGTATTTTGTGCTGTCTAGGCCATGCTATCCTTTATTCAGCTATATGATGATGTAAAATAAGGATTTTTTACCCCTCTATTACATTGACAGATCTTTATATCTTTTTTCCTTTCTAATTTGTGTCAGCTGGTAAAGAACTGCCATCCTCAAACGTGCTATTTAAAGTGATTTTACCAAGGACAGTTAAAGCTTGTTCATCTCAGAAATAAGCACATAATAGATATGGTTAAAATCATATATATATTCCCTTGAAAATTGCTTGATAAAAATAGCCATTTCCCTGATCAGACAGATAATGGTGTAAAATTGCAGATTGTGAAAGGCTCAACAGAGCCTGCAAATATTAAAAATAAAGAATCTTTTTCTCCAAAATCATACACAAATTTCTTCATGGTTATTCTATTAGTAAACTGGGAAGATGCTCTTCCTGACTGAACGTGTTCAGTGTGCCATAAACAGAATTAACTTGGCTTTCGTATATTGATCGAGGGGTGGGTTGTAATATGTTAATATGTTAATTAAATTGTTTTGGACTTTAATTAGTTGTGGAGGTTAAGGGAATGATTAATTAGTTAATAAAGTGAAGTGTTTGTGGCCTCAAAGTGGGAGATGTACGATTGTGGTGGGGGCAGTTGCGGTGTTGGGAGTTGGGAAAATGTTCTGGGATTTATTGGGACAAGTTGCTATTGGATTCTATGTATTTTATATATTTATTGTTTCTATGTATTTTATATATTTGGTGTTAAGATCAAAGATGGTGTCTGAAGGAAACTTCCAGAAGCTGAGACCTCAGATTAGCGCCAGGGGATAAAATGTTTCCCCTCCTTGGCCTGAAGCTCCCAATCCATAACCCTTGGATTGAAGGAGCCGAGCAGCAGCGTCAGACGGGGGAGAGAACAGAGAGGGAGGGACCCAACCCTGGGGATAAAAATGGAACTCCCCTTCCTGGGGAGCTCTGGCCCTGCCCTTTGGGGGATAAAAATGGAACCTCCTCATCCTGGGGGGCTCTGGCCCTGCCCTTTGGGGGTTGAGCACCTGCATCGTTCCCTTTGCTCACAGCCCGGCTCAGCGCCAGCTTTGGGGCCTGCAGGGTTAATTAAAAGGGTTTTTTTTTGTTAATAAAGTCCTTGAATTTTTTTTTTTTATTGGCTTTGACATTTTTTTGACAAGTGCTTTCCAGAATCTTTGGCTCCATATTATTTTTCTGTAGTATGGATACTTTTCGGCTACTGTACTTGGGCTTGGTTTTGTGGGGTTTTGTGTGGGGTTTTGTGGTTTGTTTGTTTGTTTGTTTTGTGGTTTTGTTTGTTTGTTTGATTTGTTTGTTTGTTTTGGTGGTTTTTTTTGTTTTGGTTTGAGTTTGAGGGGGTTTTTTTGGTTTGGTTTGCGGGTTTTTTTTTGCTTAATTTTGTTTTGGTTTTGTAACGTTTTCGTTGGCTTTTTTGTTTGCTTGGTTTGGGGGGATATTTTGTTTTGTTTTGGTTGGTTTTTTGTTTGGCTTGGTTTGATTTTGGTGTTTCATTGTTGTTTTTTTTAGTAGATTTTCTCATGTGAAAGGTCTAGAGATGTTGCAGATGCCCTTGGAAGTGCCCAAGGCCAGGTTGGACAGGGCTTGGAGCACCCTGGGATAGTGGAAGGTGTCTGGGTGGGATTGGATGGGCTTTAAGGTCCTTTCCAACCCAAATCATTCCATGATTCCATGATCAGCCAACAGGGAAAAGCCTCCTGTACCTCCTTTGTACCTCCCCTCTTTGGGAAGGAGGAATTGGTTGGGGGTTTGCTTGGGGTGCTGCACTTGTAAGCTCTGAGGAGGATCTCAGCCTCCTTCAGAAAGAAACTGAATTTTTTCACCAGAGATAATTTGAGAGATTAAATTACAGTTCACAAGAGGAAAGAGAGAACAAGAATAAATATTTGCATGGTTCTTGTTTTCCCAGTGTGCTTTTTCTCCTCCTCCTGCTCCCTCACGAACTCCAGGTAGGTGCACACAGAGGATGGGAGTTGTGTCCTGTGGCTTCCAACACCTCCTTTATGGCACAGGGATTCTGATCCAGCTGTTTGAGCTCAATCTCAGCTGTGCACACTGATTTTATTGATGCAGTCACTCTGGATTTTGCAGGCAGCCTTTGCTGCCTGGTTTAGTTACACATTTAAACAGATTTAAAATCCCAATCTTAGAGGAATTCAGAGAGGCTTCTTCAGTCTGAAAGGAGAAAGAAATACAGGGTCAGTGTTGTATTAGAGCAATTACACTGAAGCAGAGGAACACAGTGTTAGACTACAAAGGAGACAAATAAAAACCCTCATACATGGCTGGAGGTAATTCCTATTTTTTCCATTGCATTTGGGTCCAGGATGATGTTGTTATACCTTTGGAACAAAATATAGATGGAACAGCCAGCTTCTATAGTGGCAATAAACTAAGTTATAGCCAAAGCTTTTGCCTTTCTCCTCATGAAATTTCATTTTAAATTGTACTTCAAGATTAGACTAAGAGTATATATTCTGTATTTATACAATGTTCTTATAAAAATCCTCTTTTTTTGGTTGAACCATGTTGTCCCTTGTGCATCAACATTTTTTGAAGAGGAAGAAAACCCACTTGGGAAATTTCCAGCCTTCTCTAATCAAATAATCATCACTAGAAGAGCAACTTGAAATATTTCTGAGGCCCTGAATTCCAGCCCTGCTTGGGTATGAAGATAAACTCCAAACACCATTTAAAATCTAATGGCTATTCAAAATCTAAACATCTCATCTGGTTGCTGAGGTTCCTTTGACTGCCAAGTAAAAAGAGGAAGGAAAGAGAAAGGCACTTCTAGGTAGCTCTAGAAGGTATTTTTGCGCAGAAATCTCAAATAAATGTTTTAGGACGGGATGAATCACTGTCTGTATCTTGTCTCTTTTCACAGACAATTGAGGGAACCTGAGAGTTTAATTTAGACTAGTCAGGTAAGTTTGTGAGAGATAAAAACAGCAGGATTCTTCTCAAAATATTTGTCTATTACTTCTTTTCCAGGTCCTTCTGTTTTCACAAGGTCCCGTTAAAACCTCTATAAATATAACCACCAACATCTTGTTACACCCAAAATCCCCACTCTTGGTGCCATTTCCATTCCACTCTATTCCACCAGGAGCTTGATTTAATTCCCCAAGCAAACAGGTGGCTTATTTTTGGTTGCCTGCTAAAAACTTCATGAAATTGCCTTAAATATCACCACTACAGTTCTTCCATTTCTGTTTCACTGCAGAATGCTTAAAATGTCCCCTCAATTCAGATCTTCTGGAAGCTTCATCTAAAAGTGCAGTCCCTCCTTTACCACTTCCCATTCCTTCTGGTTCATTAGCATAATTGGGTAGTGATGACTGCCTAATGAGTACTTATCAAGAATTTCCTATGCCTATCTTGCTGCTAATTTTGCAAATATCAAGGACACAGCTGATCCAGAGTGTATCGAGAGTCTGTGTATGAAAATCAGAAGTGCAGAGTTCTCACAAAAATAAGAAAATTATGGGTATCTACTAAGGTTTCTTCTCATTCTTTTTTTCCCTACTGAACTCTTTCCTTCAGAAAAAAAAACACTTTTTTTTTTCAAAAAAAACCCACATCATGCTTGTTAAAGGATACCATGAGTAGTATGGCCACTCCTAAAATTTTATATATATAAATACACTACAACAGGAATGGCAAATAAATGAATAGGATGTGAGTCAGCTTAACTGGTTATGCAGAAACATAGATCTTTCCTGTATCCCCACTCAGGTGATCCATAATTTATAGTGGAATGAAGACAGAATTCTGAATAACATAGATGTGATTTATCTGCTGTAATGAGGGTTTTTTCTTCCAGCAGGAGTAGCTCCTGTCCATCCATGATCAAGGAGTTGAATCTGGCTTCTAATTACTGATCTAAACTCCAAGGAGATGCACAAAATATGTTCTAATAAGCATTTTTTCCTTTGGCTATCTAATAGCAGGTACTGTGAGTCAGACCTCCCTTAACCAGGGACCAAACTGCTCAGTGCAAGGGCAAAGATGGGTGGGGCTGTGGTTTAACCCAGGGGAAATTAAACCAAAGAAAAAGCTGTGGTGAGTTGGGTTGTTGCTGTTGCTGGGTGCCAGGTGCCCACCAAGCCACTCCATCTCTCCCCTCCTCAGCAGAACACAGAGGGAGAAAATAAGAAGGAAAAAAACCCCTTTTGGATCGAGATGGAGGCTGTTTAACAAAGCAAAAGCAAAGGCTGTGTGTGATCCAAAGGAAAATGAAAGGTGTGTTATCTGCTCCCTGTCAGCAGGAGATGTTCAGGATCCTCCCAGGACACAGGGCCTCTTGTTTCAGAAGACAGAGCTCATAATCAGGAGTATTCCACTTCCTCCTCCTTTTTCTTGGCTTTTGTAGGAAGTTCTCTCCACCTGGCATCCAGACAAGGGCAACCCACTACAGGTCTTTGTCTGTGTGAAAGACAGGGAGTTAAATACAGGGATTCTTGGGATCCTTTCCTTCAGTGAAGGGTCATGGAGTTGGACTCTTCCTGGCCCTTTTAATAATAACCTGTCTGTATTTCATCTCTCTGTAAATCACATTAACACTGTCACATCACAGAGCATCTTCAAATAAGTAGAAGAATTCCTTCCAAAATTTCCAGAAAACTGGACTGCCCTGAGTCCAGATTCTTTTAAAAATCACTCTCCAAATTTTCTACACAGAGAAGAGGGTATTGCCTGAAAGCACGTCCCACCCTAGTCCTTATCTGCCCTTCACTGTAAAATGATTGCAATAACCTGGAATCTGTTCTGCATCATAAAACTGGTTAAAAGAATGATGCTCATAATGAGCTTTTAGCATGTTGCCTCCCACAGCCTCATTTGAGTTTATCACTGCCTTGTTTCCTGCTGGACATGAGTCATCCCAGCAAAGCATTGAGCAAATCATTCCAGAGTCCTCTCCAAACATCAATTAAAAGTTGTCTTGCCATCAGAATGTAGCCCAAAGTGCTCTCACAAAGAAACAAACTTTTACAGAAACACAACTACTCCAACTACCTCAAGCATTTTGCATTTTACTCCACGGGAGTTGTGTTTTATCCAAGTGTAGAGCGCTCCAAGTAAGCCAAGACTTCTTAACCCAAGCCTTGTCAGGGAACTTGTTTCAGGTTAGTGTGACACTGGCAGGTTCTCAAAACCAAACAAGTTCATGGCAGATCATTTCCATTTGCCAAATAAACCCTTCAACAGAATCCTGGGCCTGGACTGCAGCTAAAAAATGTGTTCACACTGGAGGTGTGAACTGGGTTTGGGCAGCTCTCAGAGATGCTGTCACTTCTGAGTGACAGGTGCATGTCAGGTGGTTTGCAAGGATTCTTTGGACAAACAAATCATCCCTTCAGGGCTCCTGAAGTTTTGAAGCTTGCAGTGAGAGTTTCTGTGTATTTTGGGTGCTGGCAGAACAGGGATCTTCCATAAAAGCAAAGATTTTTTTCACTCAATGGTTCTTTCCTTTCCCATCATTCACTGACAGCCTCTTAGGAGTCTTCTCCTCATTTTGGAGGCAAGTTCAGAGCCTTCCATAGTGACTTTACATATTTTACACCCCTTCCTCCCCAAATTGGGAGCAAGCTGTGCTTGTACATCAATAGATAACAAATTTCTATCATATCAGGATTTGAAGCTGGTAAATTCTGTGTCTTTCTGGTGTGTGGGGGTAAAGAACTGAGGAAAACAAATCCAGTCAATTGCCCTTGATGGCCTTCAGGTAATTAGACATGACTGGAATCAATGAGCCAAACTCAGAACTGATGTGGAGAGCTTCACTTCCCAGATCTTCTATCAGCTCTTCTCTTTCTGGTTACATGACTTGTTTTTCAGTTTTTTAGTTTGAGGGTGTTTTTGGTGTTTTTTTTTTTTTTTTTTTGTGATAGATTTTGGTTTGTCACTGATTTGGACATGGGGGGTTTGGGTAACATTTCTAGGATCTTGACATAAAAACCTTTTCCTGTACACAGAAATGATGAGTGAGTAGTCCCTGATACCCTCATTAATGCTTGTGGGTGATGCATTTTTTAATGTGTACCCAGGGTTTTCTCTGGTGGTTCACTCTTCACGTTCAGCTGTGTGTGCACATCATGGTTCCAAGAAAGGCACCAAGATCCCCAGGCTGAAGGAAATCAAGACAGAACCAAACCTGGTATGATAACTCAGCCACCACACTACAGCATCCCAGCTAATTAGTTCCACAGAGAAACAGGATTAATTAGCCCAGACACCTCATCACCCTAGTTAAGCTTTAGAATTTGGGCAGCTGAGCTGATAACTCCAAACATCAGAGTGAGAAGACACCCAGTGTGACAACACCTTGTGCTGCACTCCATCAGTGTGGAACTCTTGCACAAGGACGTTCCCTTGCTCAGAGACCAGTGGGTGATTTGCATAATTGAATTTACAGCAGACCCAACAGTCTAGCAAGTCAGGGTGCCAAATGAAACAGAGTGGGTTAGCAGTATTAATTCATGGGTGTTCTGAATTAACTGAGATTTTTGCAGCTTTTTTAATAGGACAAAATGATAAAAGAACCGGCAATCGGCGCAGTAAAATTTTATGTGATAATAACTTTTTAAAACACTAAAAGGGAAGGAACTATATAATGAGCCATGTTATCCCTTTGTGTCTGATGTCTAAGTGCTTACAGAAGACATAATTCTGACTCTGGCATCCTTACAGTTTGGCAAAGAATGGGAAAACAGAAAACTTGAAGAGGAAATTAAAGCTGGACAAATCAAACAAGAAACAAGAACTCGTAATAAAGCAAAGTGACAGGGATGATTAGCAAAATCTTCATGGAGAACATCTTCGAATCAAGATTGATTGGAGACCAATCACTAGATGGGCAAAATGAGCCCTGGGATGGAATTTTGTGCTGTTGCAGAGGTTGGTCTGGAGCAGATTGGCTCCTTTTGGCTCTCAAAGTAGAGCCAGTGGTGGCAGCTTGTTGGAATGCAGAGCCTGACAGGAGCTGAGGGGCTTGGGTGTGCAGGGAACAGAAACTCCTGAATTAACAGGAGAAGAAATTTCCCCTCCTGTGCTGGCAAGAATTGCTACTTCCAGTTTGGAAAGGAAAATTCAACTTACAGTGTGCCGGATGAAGCTTTAAATTAACGAGCCAATTAAAGTTGTATCATCACCTGAGCAATGGTTCCTGATGAGATGCACTCTGTCAGCCACGTGGCACATGTAATGAACTGTCTTGTAACCTAAAACCACTGAGATAATTTTAATATATTTCACTTAGCACTTGTGAAAAGGCCAAGCATCCATAAAAAGAGCTCAGCTCTCAGGCATTAATGTTTCCTGCAGGCTGATGTGGTGCATATGGGCCATTACAACAACTTGGTTAACTTGCCAGATTGTGATAATTAGAACCCAAAACTGAGTCCTTAAGAGAAAATTATTCTTTGCTCTTTAAGAGTTTGGTTTATAGTGGAGGCCTTTGTATGTAATATTGTTCTCTGCTTCACAGCTGGGCTGAGAAACACGGGGGAATTTTGCCTTTGCCTGAAATGTGTGGGTGCATAAGAGAGGATTTCTGTCATGTACTGAGTCACTTGCCACAAAAATCATAGAATTAAAGAATATATTTCTTTTAACACCATGCTGTTCTTTGCACCTCTGCCTGTCCAAGGTATGTTCCACTTTTGAATGAATAATGTTAAAAATTAACTGAAACACCACTAGAAAGGAAATGTGCTCACAATTAAGTCCACCATTATGATAATTTTATGAACATCTCTCCCTACAAAGGCTCGATGCAGTGCCAGCCCTAAGGTAACATTTAACAACAATATAAAAACATAATGGGTCAAAATCCCCACAGCAGAAAATTAATCCAATGCTGCTGATTTTAGTGGAGAAATGCCAGTTCATAAAAGCTGAGGAGCTGCTGTTTTCACGGGGCTCATTTCAATGATTAATAAGATACCAGCTTGGTATTTGTTGTTGTTTGAAGTGATCAGTGCCTGATATCCTCACATTATTATTTCATTCGAGCATCAGAAAGATTATCACTTAATTTGGACGAGTGTGTGTGCATAAAACCCAAAGCCTATTTAGGATAATCCTATCAGCTGGCAGCCAAGAACTGACTGAGTGATCTGTCACCCACTATGAAGCTGGAATCTCTCTTTCTTTCTCTGCCTGCCTTTATGGGGATGTGCTGCATTGTTAGAGCCAGCCTTTATCCTCCACTGGAATTAAAGAGAGTCTCAGAGAAGGTAATTAACTGCACACAATGAGCAGGGCAAGGGAAGGATGGAGGAGGGTTTGTAGGAAGGGAAGATGTGTCTGTCATTGTCCCTGTGGAGTGCACAGGATACACAGCCAGGTGTTGGTGCAACTTCCCTGCTTGGAGCAGAAAAGCCTGGGGCAGCAGGGCATGGGAAAGGAGTTGCTTTATAGGAGGGCTTGGAAGGTGCTGCTGCAGTTTTACCACTTCAGGGGCTGAAGGAAAATCCTCTGGAGTTGTGGAGTCCTTCAGAAGTGACAAAAAAGGTGCTGCCAGTCAGAGTGATGTAAGGAGATGTTAGTACTGCTCCTCATGCTTTGGGCACTTGAGATTGGAGCTCAGCACAGTCCAGACCTAAGAGAGAGCACAACCACTGCTCCTGAGGGCTGCAAAGTGGCTCCTGTGTGCCACTGATTCCCTCAGTCCTGCTGCTTTTGCACCACCTTCCAAGGCAGGGCCAGCATGCTCTGGTCCACTCAAAGGGAAAATCAGGTGACCAGCATGTGTCCCTGGTGACCAGCACGTGTCCCTGGTGACCATCATGTGCCTCTGGTGACCAGCACATACCACTGGTGACCACCATGTGCCCCTGGTGACCATCATGTGCCCCTGGTGACCAGCATATATCCCTGCTGACCAGCACGTGTCCCTGGTGACCAGCACATGCCACTGGTGACCAGCACGTGCCACTGGTGACCACCACATGCCCCTGGTGACCACCATGTGCCCCTGGTGACCATCATGTGCCCCTGGTGACCAGCACGTGCTCCTGCTCACCAACATGTTCTACAGGTGACCAGCACATGTGCCTGGTGACCAGCACATTGCACTGGTGACCAGCACATCTCCCTGGCTCCTGCAGCTTTCTTTTCCAGAGCAAGCCCAGGAGATTTCTTCCCTCCTGTGAACAAGGGCCGTGGCAGGGTCAGGAGCCACAGGTGGTGGATGGAGCAGTGCATGCTGCAGGGCACCTCACAGAAGTCTTTCCTGTGGATGGGACTGTGGATGGAATGGAATTCCATCCTGTGGGGATGGGATTCTGAAGCACAGCAAGTGTGGAGAGGGGCACTCAGGAGGAAAGGTGCTGTTCCAGCCTGGTGCTATTCCAGCCAACTCCTGTTCCCCCTGCTTTGCATCCTGGTCACTGCCCAGGTTCCACAGAGACAGGAGAGACAAGGAAATCCCCACAAAACATGTCTCTAATTACTGCTGAGAAGAGCTGCAGGACTGTAGTAACAAGTACAGAAAAACATTAAAAAAGGAAAAAAGAACAAAAAACACACAACAAACCCACCCACAATGTTTTCTTCTTTTATAAGTACATTATGCAGCATCTCTGAACCCTAAGGATAAAGTGGAGCATCTTGAGATATACTCCAAGAATCTGCTCTTTTTCTTTTCTTTTACTTTTTTCACTACCCTGTCTTTCCTGTCTAGAAGACATAATGATTTTTGACAGTGTGCTTAAAGCTTAAGGGCTGTGTGCTCTTCCTCAGAGTCAAGCACAGTGCAAAGGGCAGGGATCTTCAGGGATCACACGGACAAGGAGGAAAGAAAACATAATTTTCACTCCTCTGGATTTTCAACACCTTTGAAAGAGAAAAGAAAGCCAGGACAACTCCTCAGAAGCATGAAAAATACCGAATTTGGGGCTTTCTAATGGGATTTGGATGCTAGGAATTAGCTATAAGTGAACTGCATGCAGTTCAAAGGGAATACTGCACAGCCCATTCCTTCCAGTCAGCCTCCACAGATGCAGAAATCCAGTGAAACTGCAATTTTGTCTCAAAAAGACATGCAGATTTATCTGGATGGAAAAATTACTGGTCACAGGAAGAGCAAAAATTTATAGGGTGATTTTCACAGTAAGCAGAGAGGGATAAAACTCAGTTTTCTGAGTCACTCCCTTGTTCACTGTGTCCATCTCCATCACCCCATAAAAACTTTCAAGATGAGCAAACACTGCTGGTGAGCAGCAGCACAACACCTATGAGTACTTGCATTTAAAAGACAGAAATCTTACCTCAAAATACTGATTATTTTCCCCTCTGTGGAAGTACAACCTTACAGTGTGCCCCCGTGATGAAACATCTCCCATAAAGTGAGATATTTGCATTGTTGATGAATATGGCTCAGCTGGAGCTGAATTTCTTGCTATGAGTAATACACAGAACCAGATGATTCCTTTGACTTATTGCAGACACTTATTTCAACATGAGATTAATCATCCCCAACAAATCCTTACTTCCCAGTGATTCTGAAAGAGCTGAGAGAAACAACCAAGGTACAGACATCTACACAGTACTTTCAGATAAATCATATCCTTTCAGACAATTCTTGGTTCTTTTCAGACTATTCTTTGTTCTCTGAGACCAGTTGATATTCTGGGTCATAATAGCATTATCATAATAATGATTAGTGTTCTTCAAAATTAAAAGGAATGAATAATGAAATAGCTAATAAATTTCCATAAACCCCTGTGTAAGTCCTCTTTAGGGCTCAGTAGGCCAATATTTTTTTTCTGAAATCAAAGAAAAAATGTGTATTATTTTCATGGATTCTTGGAACCCTTTTCTTTAGCTCTTAGGAGGATTGGTGTTATTTTACAGTTCTTGCAACAAAGGGAACCTGTACAGCCTTTTTTCCCCCTCCCTCCAATATAACTCAGGCTTGGGGAGAGCTTTTCCTGCTGGTTTACTCTTGTATAAGTGGAAGCAGAATTAGGTCCTCAGCAGGTGAGCCATCTAAGGCAGAGGATGGTAAATTGAATTGGAAGAACACAGCAACATTTTAAACTCTGTGTCTTCTGTGGCTGCAGAGAAGTCAACACAAACTAGATGATGTGCAGACTGCTGGGAATGGTGGATTCACACTGCTTGAAAGCACATGGACTTCTTGGAGTGACTGTGAACTTCCCCTAAAAGTGCAGGTTTTGTACAAATAACAGCCCTTCAAGCTTGGCACCTGAATGAGTCTTTGTTTCCAGCAGAGAAACCGTGGGTTTATGGCCTGAGAATGACAGTAGGAATGTGTTTATTGCTAGGGTCACAGCTGGGGATGATTATTACTTTTTTCTTTGTCAAAAGGAAATGCTACAGGCAGCTAAATGTGCTTTCAGGCTGATTTGAGGGAGGATTCTTGGTAAAAAGTCCTCTCTCTCTCTCTTTCTCTGTGCTTTGATTTTCCTCTGCCAGATCCAGGTTTACTGCAGCACCAGGAGACAAAAAAATCACATTTTTGCTGTGACAGGAAACCATGCAAAATTTGCATGATTTGCTTTATTGAGGAGGCTGGAGGGATATCAGAGTTATGGGTTTGGAGAATTAGGGATTCTCATTCCTCTGCAAATTTCCCTCAGTGCCTGTGCACAGCAATGGGCACTCAGAGAGTCTCTCTGGGCTGTGTATCAGAGATTTTCTCTCACTAGGATGTAAAATCTCAAAGTCCTGGAAAAATCTGCTGGCACCAGGCTCCAGTGCTGGCTCAGGTAAGGCCAGCTTGGGGTGGTGTTGCCCTAAAACCCCAGTCTGAATGTTATTGTAGAAAAAAGTGCTCTAAAAATGACATTCCACCAGCACAGTGCTGCGGCAGCAGCTCCTCCCTGCAAGCCAAGCCCAAAGGAGAGCATCTTTCCCCTTTCCAAGATGCACCTCCCTGCCAAGCTCAATGGTAACCCCAGCAAATGGCTCCTACCAGCCTTCCCATGGACATGAATGCATGTCTAAACATCATCTTTTCTAATTAATACAGTCCAGCCCTCCACTCTCCCATCGACCTGGGGAGCTGAGAGGTAATCTGATTTAATTCCTGTAACATAATCTTGTTTGGGTTTATAGTACTTCCCCCTGCTCATATTAAAATCCTATTCATTTATGTGTGTGCACTGAGAGATGGATGTGCAGCCTTGGGTGCACTGGAGATGTGGAGCAGCTGATGGAGGAGCAAAGGCTGGGATTCAGGAATTCAGGGGGGCTGAAATTATTTAAGGCTGGAAAGCTGAGTGTCTGATCTGTTTTTCAGAAATGTCACAAATTTCCCCATACAAAGGCAGCCCCAGAGGCACAAATTGCTTTGTTCAGTTTCCCTTGCCTGACAACAAACAATACTCCTCACACGTAATCCTAATTTCAGAAGATGAACTTTAAGAGCCAGGAAGGCTCATGTTTCAGACTGAATCAGCTGGTGAACATCCAAATTATAAATATAGGCTGGTGCCTGACCATTTATAGACATCTGCAATGTAAACATTTTCAGCTGAGATTCTCCCCAGCATCAGAAGAGAGAAATTAGGAGTTTTTTGAGAGCAGATCAAGTTATCAGAAGGTTGGACAGTACAAATGCATCAGAGGAATCGTGCTCAAAAGGGGTTATCTCTTTCTGATTGCAAATTGTTCATAGATCCCTGCACTGCAGGTCCTGGGGGCTGCTGGAATCACTTGAGAACATGGCTGGAATTGGCTCTGTTGGACACAGGGGAAACTCCTGGCAGCTTCTCCCAAAAGCCAGAACCTTGCCATGCAAACCCAATCCAAAGGTAAAGAGGGATTCTGATGCCCAGTAGGATTTCAAATGGCTTCACTCTGGAGCCTGAGGGAGTGAAAAGCAGCTATGGTTCACCACTGGGTGATCTTCAGGGCCTGGACATTGCTGGAGAACAAAATCCACCTGATGTGCCTGAGAAGAAACCCAACTACAACTTTGATTTCCCATAACCTTATGTTCCTTTTTGGAATTAATGGGCCCTGGGTACTTACAGGGGAAATTCATATCTAAGTAGCAGAACTAGACAATTAAGTGGAAAGAGCCCTATCATGGTATGAAATCATAACCTGGTGTTCTGTGTCAGCACTTCAGAGACCCTCCAGCTCAGATGGGAAAGACACCATTTCAAGCATTATATAAAAATACAGCAGAGGACAGATCTTGTTTGGGCACTGAAATACTTGAAATGAGATGCCAAGATAAAGGATGTCAGAGGTGAAGAGCATTTTTTTCTGAAGCAGATTAGGAACCAAATCATCTCAGACATCAGACTTCTGGAGCTTTCCTCTCTCAGGAGGTCACGTTGCCCTCCTACCCTGTGTGTGCTCAGAAGACAGCTATGGGCAATGAACTCAATTACTGTAATTAAAACCAGAGCTGGCTCCCACTCCCTGCCCCTGAGGAAATGCCTGGACTCCACTCCCATGGAATTGTTTGAATGCAGTAAAGTAGTGTGGTATAGATGCTATTAAAGTCCTGATTAACCCAGAGACAGAGGCACACAGGGGTCAGGGATGTTGCTCTGTGTCTGAGCACAACCACAGATCCAACTTCATGGTCCACCTCCTGTTTATGGAGCAAAAACTTTAAATCTGGAATTATACAGAGATTATTTCAGTTCCTGAGATGTGCTGACCCTTTGAAAGGCAGCAGGATGAGGATGGTTTAGCTTTGGGGCTGAATGCATTTATCACAGGTATAGAAATGATTATATCATTATACCATCTGTATAAAATGTGTTAGTTCTTGCCTTCTCAAAAGCTAAGCAAAAGATAACAGAATATTTTAATTTTTTTTAACATGTATACTGAAAATTAGCAGAAATTGTTTGTATCTCCTCACTTTCCCTCCCTATAAACATATTCTGACTGAAATCACTTACTTTGAATTAATCAGTTTCCTCAAAATTATTATAATCAAGAAAGAAACCAAAACCCACCCCCCAAAAAAATCTGATTAATATATACACACGAGAGATGCTGCCTATGCTGCCTGATTTCCAATGAGCATTTTATCTCAGCCAGGATTCTTTAAAAATATGTCTTAGATGGGATTCTTTAAAATAAAATAGCCAATGAAAGCTTTTTTCCCCCTAAACTGAAAGCACCACAGCTGTTTTCTGTGCTGCTGCACTGAACAACAAGCAAAAATGCAGCTGTTAAATCAGTTGCAGATCAGCGTGGCAGGCCTAAGTACAGCTAGTTCTGCTTGTCTTGCAATGAATGTCAAGTGAAAGGAGGTGACAGTAATTGGTGTTGTTGGGAAATGAGCTCCCCTGAGAAGGGAGCAGCTCTGTGAACAGAGAAATGCAGCACAGGGTGGATTGAGAGCTTCATGTGTCAAGGAAAAAATTCCAGATTTAGGACTAAGGGGTGACATTATGCAGCTAATGAAATAAACATCTGAGGAATCCCTCTGAAATATTCAGCTGGAACCATCCTTAGCTTATGGCTTATGGCAAAGAATCCTCCTGGTGATAATCCCATTATATCTATCTATTTATCTATGGATGGCCTTCTCCATATTGTTTTTGTTATGGGATTTTACCTGGAATCAAGACTCAGTAAAATCAGCCTATCATTAAAAATGGTCCAGATAAAAATCTTGTGCTGATCTGAATGAAGTTCTGAGTCATTTTCATTGCCTCTCACCTCTGTCTCCCTGGATGAAAGTCAATTTACAAAGTGAGACATCAGTGCTGGGCTTCCTCATGCAGGTCTGGGAGCAAACCAGGCTCCTGCTCTGCCCTCACAACCAGGGCAGAGCTTCTCTTTGCTGCCCAAGGGGTTTGGGGGTGATTCAGCTCCTCAGAGAGATGTTCTTTGAGGAAAACACTGGACTTTCTCACACAGGATTTGGTTCTGTTTCCTCAGAAGGTCCTCTGTAGTAATTCAAGATGCTCAGAGGCATCCAGATACTCAAGTAGGGCTGGTGGATGGCACAGTCATAAAATCAAGGACTAATTTGGGTTGGAAGGGACCTTAAAGCCCATCCAGTTCCAACACCCTGCCATGGGCAGGGACATCTTCTACTAGACCAGGTTTTTCCAAGCCCTGTCCATCCTGGCCAGGAAAACTTCCAGGGATGGAGCAGCCAAAATATCTCCAGGAAAGTGGTCCAGTGTCTCAGCACTGTGATTCCATGATTCTAAAACTCTGTCATTCTATAACTCTGTGACTGTGATTCTGTAACTGTGATTTTATGATTCTATGATTCTGTGATTCTGTGACTCTGTGACTCTGATTCTATAACTCTGTGACTCTGTGATTCTATGATTCTATAACTCTGTGATTCTGTGATTCCATAATTCTGTGACTCTGTGACTCTGATTTTTATGATTCTGTAACTGTGATTCCATGATTTTATGATTCTATGACTCTCTGATTCTATAACTGTGATTCTGTAATTCTATGATTCTGTGACTGATTCTATGATTCTAAAACTCTGTGATTCCATGATTCTATGATTCTATGACTGTGACTCTGATTCTATGATTCTGTGACTCTGTGATTTTATGGTTCTATGATTCTGTGACTCTGATTCTATGATTCTATAACTCTGTGATTCCATGATTCTACAACTCTGTGACTCTGTGATTCTATAACTGTGATTCTGTAATTCTATAACTCTGTGACTCTGATTCTATGATTCTATAACTGTGATTCTATGATTCCATGATTCTATGACTCTGAGACTGTCTGATTCGATGACTGTGACTCTGATTCTATGATTGTATAACTCTGTGATTCTGTCATTCTGTGACTCTCTGATTCTATGATTCCATAACTCTTTGATTCTATAACACTGTGACTCTGAATCTATGATTCTATAACTCTGTCATTCTGTGACTCTGAGACTCTCTGGTTCTATGATTCTGAGTGAGACTCCAGAGAGGTTCTGAGGATCTCTGTCAGGGTGGGATATATTTAAAATCATTTTGTATTTGTAATGGTTTTAAGGTCATTATATTCCTTTCAAAATCCCAGGAAGTGATGTTCAGTGGCAAGGAATTTATAATTAGTGAAAGAAGGCTCCACTGTAATGTTCTGAGATGTATGCTAATTAATATGTAAATGAGAAGGCCTGGGTTGAAAGGGTTCTGTTTGAAGAATGTTTCTGCATGAATTTTTGAGACAACTTTCAAAAAGTTGCTGGTCAAATTTCCTGTTAGACCAAAAAAGGTATATAAAAAAGAGGAGCAAAACTTTTAAACATTTATCCTTCTAAAATGCTTTCAGTTCTTAATCACGAAGTTTTTAACTGCTGCTTCTTGATTTCTTCCAAAATAATTCTGTGCCTCTGTGCAATAATTTTAGTGACTGTGATGAGAGTTGGAGCTTGAAGCATTAACACATGTTAAGTGAGACTTCTTTAATTTTAAACTGCTCATACACAGAACGTATTTGATAGGGCTGAACGAAGTGAGATATCATCTGAGCTTTATTAATACACTCTATTAACAGAAATACCACTTCTCTCTAATGTGCTGGTGATCAAGTGAGGCTTTTAAACAGTGTTCAAGCGTGCACAGATGGATACAGATGGTGCATGAAGTAATTCTAAGTGCATCAATCAACAGCTTCAAGTGTGTTTCATACACAAGAAAATACACATTGCTGAGCATGCCTTTGGATTACCACAATTATGCACTAAAGAGAAGATTCCCACTAAGGCTCCTGTTATGCAAAGACTGAGACAATCAGGCAGAAACTGCTTCCTGTGTCATTTAGGATTGCTATGAAATTCTCCATCTGGACCAAAGAGAGGGAAAAATATGAATCAAGAAAAGAAAGTTATGATGTCCTTGCTTCCCTCATATCATGGAGTAGAATAGAAAAAGCGAAAGGTGAAATATCTATAAACAAAGCAGTGAAGAAATTACAATAAAGATCCCCTTAGAAATGGAAGGAAAGGGTGAAAATCAATTGTGAGGGTCAGAAATCTGTCTGTATTCATCCATAAATTCCACATGGCATTAAGCCCTGTCAGGGAAGGTTTAGGGGGGATGTTAGAAAAAGTTTCTTCACCCAGAGGGTGGCTGGGCCCTGGTAAAGGCTCCCAAAGGAGGTGGTGGTCACTGCACCAACCTGGCAGAGCTCACAAAATGCTTGGACAACTCTCTCAGGCACAGAGTGGGATTTTTCAGGTTTTCCTGTGCAGGGCCAGCGGTTGGACTTGATGATCCTTGTGGGTCCCTTCCAGCTCAGGATATCTCTGATTCCATGATTCTGTTATGTTAAGGCAGGGCAGACATCACAGTTTGTAGTAGAATAAGTATAGGTAGATGAGAGCATGGTACTGCTGATCATTTTTTCCACCTTTCACCTTGTATTTCAGGACAGGAACATTCTGATGTGGTGGAGCCCTGTTCAGAGTCCATTAATTACTGGCGTTCTGATAGAATTCTGCTGTGAAGAATTTCTGAGAGTTATGACCATAGAATCATGGAATCACAGGTCATAGACTCACAGAGTCATAGAATCATGGAATGTCCTGGGATGGGAGGGATCTCAAGGGTCACCCAGCTCCAATGCCCTGCCATGGGCAGGAACACCACCTACCAGAGCAGGTGGCTCAGACCTCTGTCCAGCCTGGCCTTGGACACTGCCAGGGATCCAGGGGCAGCCACAGCTTCTCTGGGCACCCTGTGCCAGGGCCTCCCCACCCTCACAGGGAAGAATTTCTTCCTAACACCCCATCTAACCCTGCCCTCTGTCAGTTTGCAGCCAGTTTCCCTTGTCCTGGCACTCCAAGCTCTTATAAACAGCCCCTTGTTGGCTCCTTCAGGCACTGGAAAGCACAATGAGGTCACCCCAAGTAACCCTGCCCTCTGTCAGTTTGCAGCCAGTTTCCCTTGTCCTGGCACTCCAAGCTCTTATAAACAGCCCCTTGTTGGCTCCTTCAGGCACTGGAAAGCACAATGAGGTCACCCCAAGGCTTCTCTTCTCCAGCCTGAACAATCCCAGTTCCCTCAGCCTCTCCTCCCAGCAGAGCTGCTCCATCCCTCTGATGCTCCTGCTGCCTCCTTGGGACTGATTCCAGCAGCTCCAGGTCCTTCCTGTGCTGGGCCCCCAGAGCTGAGGCTACAAGCATGAGAACACAAGCAAGGGTGATGGATGTACTGCTCTCAGAGGCTCAGCTGCCCAGAGCATTGATCCTGCCCCTTGCCTTTGGGATAAATGCTGCATCCCTGAGGAGCTGGTGGCCAGCTCAGCCTTTCTGCACACATGAGTGATGCTCTTTCCAGGGAGAAACACGGTGGGCATCAGTAATTCAGAAAGAGCTGCTGGTTCCAGCCTCTCCAGCACTACACCTGAAGTGGATGCATCATCCCAAAGGGAATCTCCATCAGAGCAGATTGCTCTCTGAGGAGGAGAGGAGCACTGAGCTGACCTTTATTCCATGCTGCTGTTGTTTACTCACAGGAAGGAACCTCAGGACCGAGATCTTCAGTGTCCAAGCAGAAAGGTTAAAGGGAAACAATGGATCATAGATTGGGATGTGGAATTAAAGTGTAGCAGCTGAAAAGGAAACATGTATTTAGATGCTGAGGCACAGACAAGAAAAATATGTTAGATTCGAAAGAGATACAGGGTACATTGAGAAATCCAGTGCGGTAAAAGCACAAAAAAACTAAAAAGAACAAATTTCAGAAGCAAATGTGATGTAGCCATATCAGCATTGCAGATGAATTATGGAATAGTTTGGATTATGGAAGTTCACTTTTGCCTGAAGTTTATCCAAAGTTGTAAATCTCTGAATTCAACCTCTTCTTCTCAGCTCAAAAAATTGTTTACCCAGAAAGTGTTTGGAGTGCATTTGTACTTTGCTAATGGCTTATTTTACATCTGGACAACTTTTTGGTCAGCTTTACATTTCCAAAATGAAACCCAGCACTGAGTGAAAACCAAGTCTCTCTTTCTGTCTTTTCAAAGTGATTTGTCTTCAAGGTTTTTGTTTTATGTCACTGACTTTATGAATTGAGTGGTTTTTTTACTCCAGAGCCATTGCTTCAGGCTTAAAGACCCTCCAGGATCTTGGTATTTGAGATTCTTGAGGGGAAAATAAAGGATCAGAAAAGGGAGAGAAGTGAAAAGTGATGAAAAAACATTGTAGAAAATTGCTTTTATGGGAGGGCAAATACATGTGAATTTCCTGTAAGAAATGATGCACTGAAAAAAGAATGCAAATTTCAGCAACTATTTCAGCACACTACACCAAGCTCTTTCATTCTGGGACTCACAAGTGATGTGAGTTTTCAAATTTACCTCCTGAAATTTCCTGTAGTATTCTGGGAATATTTGGTTAGGCAGGAGGTTGCCATTCACGACCATTATCTCCAAGATACACCCTCCCAAATTTCTCATTTTTCTCCAGAAACAGGATGCAGAAACAGGATAAATTCTGTCTTCAGAGACACGACTCAATCAAAGGAGGCAGCCATAAGAACTGTGCAGGTTTTCTGACACTATCTGTTGTTTTAAGCACTAAAGCAGCCAGATTTTGAGGCAGAGGACATTTTTTTACACTGGGTTCTCTGCAGGAGGCCAGAGGAGAGAGTGAGACACTCACAGGGGAAGAATGATTTTGGAAATCAGTAAATCACAGGAAAGGCTTTGGGTTTGGTGTGGATTCACCCACTGACTCCATACTTGGAATCTCTGTGAAGGGTTGCATTATATGAGCAAGTAAATTGCACTGGGCATTGCTTTTGGTCCCTCAGCCCAAACTCCCAATCTCTCCAGCTCCGTAAGGAGGAATCCCCAAAGGTAACAGCAATGTTCCTGGGGCAGCCTGGTTTTGCCTGTCTGATATTTCTGAGAGATTTATGACAACCCCAGGGCCCAGATCAGCTGTTCCATCTCTGCAGCTGTGCAGCACAGCTGGAGTGGAGACACTGCCCTCACCAAAGCTCTCAGCTCCCGTTTATCACCAAGCACACAAACACCAGGGGCTCTGCACGGCCCTCCCTGAGGGAGCCTCTTCACCAGGGCAACCTCCTCAGGTTCATCATTCCCCTGATGCCTGGGAAAACCTTTCCTGGCCAGCTCAGGGTGGGAAGTGCCTTCCTGCACTTAGTCAGTCAGGACATCTTCCCTCAGATCTCCACAGAGCAAAGATTTTCAGCTGCAGTGCAGCCACTTGGACTTCAGTTATTCCCTTAGCAGAACAACCATTCCAGATTATGACTGGTCTGGCATTAGACATTTATTGTAAAGCCATCAGTATCACCTCTGACCGTAAATTCTTGTCCAGGTGGAAAGCTGGAACCAGATGTTCCCTAAGGTCCCTTCCAACCCAAGCTGGTTTATGATTCGGTGATGATGGCCTCTCCAGTGCAATATGGCTACATTTATTCAAATAAATTTATTAAAATCTCACTTTTTTTTTATTTGTTCTTTCCTANCCAGAGCTGAGGCTACAAGCATGAGAACACAAGCAAGGGTGATGGATGTACTGCTCTCAGAGGCTCAGCTGCCCAGAGCATTGATCCTGCCCCTTGCCTTTGGGATAAATGCTGCATCCCTGAGGAGCTGGTGGCCAGCTCAGCCTTTCTGCACACATGAGTGATGCTCTTTCCAGGGAGAAACACGGTGGGCATCAGTAATTCAGAAAGAGCTGCTGGTTCCAGCCTCTCCAGCACTACACCTGAAGTGGATGCATCATCCCAAAGGGAATCTCCATCAGAGCAGATTGCTCTCTGAGGAGGAGAGGAGCACTGAGCTGACCTTTATTCCATGCTGCTGTTGTTTACTCACAGGAAGGAACCTCAGGACCGAGATCTTCAGTGTCCAAGCAGAAAGGTTAAAGGGAAACAATGGATCATAGATTGGGATGTGGAATTAAAGTGTAGCAGCTGAAAAGGAAACATGTATTTAGATGCTGAGGCACAGACAAGAAAAATATGTTAGATTCGAAAGAGATACAGGGTACATTGAGAAATCCAGTGCGGTAAAAGCACAAAAAAACTAAAAAGAACAAATTTCAGAAGCAAATGTGATGTAGCCATATCAGCATTGCAGATGAATTATGGAATAGTTTGGATTATGGAAGTTCACTTTTGCCTGAAGTTTATCCAAAGTTGTAAATCTCTGAATTCAACCTCTTCTTCTCAGCTCAAAAAATTGTTTACCCAGAAAGTGTTTGGAGTGCATTTGTACTTTGCTAATGGCTTATTTTACATCTGGACAACTTTTTGGTCAGCTTTACATTTCCAAAATGAAACCCAGCACTGAGTGAAAACCAAGTCTCTCTTTCTGTCTTTTCAAAGTGATTTGTCTTCAAGGTTTTTGTTTTATGTCACTGACTTTATGAATTGAGTGGTTTTTTTACTCCAGAGCCATTGCTTCAGGCTTAAAGACCCTCCAGGATCTTGGTATTTGAGATTCTTGAGGGGAAAATAAAGGATCAGAAAAGGGAGAGAAGTGAAAAGTGATGAAAAAACATTGTAGAAAATTGCTTTTATGGGAGGGCAAATACATGTGAATTTCCTGTAAGAAATGATGCACTGAAAAAAGAATGCAAATTTCAGCAACTATTTCAGCACACTACACCAAGCTCTTTCATTCTGGGACTCACAAGTGATGTGAGTTTTCAAATTTACCTCCTGAAATTTCCTGTAGTATTCTGGGAATATTTGGTTAGGCAGGAGGTTGCCATTCACGACCATTATCTCCAAGATACACCCTCCCAAATTTCTCATTTTTCTCCAGAAACAGGATGCAGAAACAGGATAAATTCTGTCTTCAGAGACACGACTCAATCAAAGGAGGCAGCCATAAGAACTGTGCAGGTTTTCTGACACTATCTGTTGTTTTAAGCACTAAAGCAGCCAGATTTTGAGGCAGAGGACATTTTTTTACACTGGGTTCTCTGCAGGAGGCCAGAGGAGAGAGTGAGACACTCACAGGGGAAGAATGATTTTGGAAATCAGTAAATCACAGGAAAGGCTTTGGGTTTGGTGTGGATTCACCCACTGACTCCATACTTGGAATCTCTGTGAAGGGTTGCATTATATGAGCAAGTAAATTGCACTGGGCATTGCTTTTGGTCCCTCAGCCCAAACTCCCAATCTCTCCAGCTCCGTAAGGAGGAATCCCCAAAGGTAACAGCAATGTTCCTGGGGCAGCCTGGTTTTGCCTGTCTGATATTTCTGAGAGATTTATGACAACCCCAGGGCCCAGATCAGCTGTTCCATCTCTGCAGCTGTGCAGCACAGCTGGAGTGGAGACACTGCCCTCACCAAAGCTCTCAGCTCCCGTTTATCACCAAGCACACAAACACCAGGGGCTCTGCACGGCCCTCCCTGAGGGAGCCTCTTCACCAGGGCAACCTCCTCAGGTTCATCATTCCCCTGATGCCTGGGAAAACCTTTCCTGGCCAGCTCAGGGTGGGAAGTGCCTTCCTGCACTTAGTCAGTCAGGACATCTTCCCTCAGATCTCCACAGAGCAAAGATTTTCAGCTGCAGTGCAGCCACTTGGACTTCAGTTATTCCCTTAGCAGAACAACCATTCCAGATTATGACTGGTCTGGCATTAGACATTTATTGTAAAGCCATCAGTATCACCTCTGACCGTAAATTCTTGTCCAGGTGGAAAGCTGGAACCAGATGTTCCCTAAGGTCCCTTCCAACCCAAGCTGGTTTATGATTCGGTGATGATGGCCTCTCCAGTGCAATATGGCTACATTTATTCAAATAAATTTATTAAAATCTCACTTTTTTTTTATTTGTTCTTTCCTACCACTGGTTTAAAACACAAAGTACTCAACTTTTCCTGGATTGTTTTTTTTTTTACCACTGTAGGCTTCTTATCAGAGGAGAGCATTCCTCCTCTAACCCGAGAATCAGTCAGCCACAAATAAATTCCTGACGAGTAGCTTTGAGCTAAGATATCAAAATCTTCACTGGAGCAACTGTGGAGCTGTTATCTCTGCTGATTCTGCTATGGATAAGCAACTTGTGGCAGAGAAATGATAACAACACGCTCCAGGGTGGTAGTTTTTCCTTCAGTATCTACTTATAGGAAGGAGCATGGAACACCTCCCTGTATTATCCAGCCAGTGGAACCACAGGGGTTTAAAAGACCTGAGCATAAACCCTTTTTTTACCCTTTTAAATATTTTTTTAGTTTGTTTTAGTTCCTCATTATTCCTTTCATATTTCACTTTTTCCATATACAGAGCAGATGATTCTTCTCCATCCACTGCTTGAAGAAAACAATACTGAGACACTCTGTAGACAGAGAACATTTGCTACCATGCATAAATTACTTCCAAAAAATCCCCAAAAACATAAACAAGAAAGGAATATAAATCAAGAAAGAATAGCAGAGTAAGTTCTGTATTCTCAGGGGCTTCTAAACACAAATAGGAGATGTATCCACTTTGTAACTGGGTTCATTTAATGCTTGTGATCCTTAATTTTGCATGTTCTCAGTCATTCTCTTTAAGTTTTGCTCATTTTTTAGATAGTTTCCTCTGGGCTCTGATTTCTTGGTGAGTAAAATGCTTCTCTGGGCAACTTGTGCCAAGGCCTCATCATCCTCATGGGGAAGAATTTCTTCCTAAAAATCAATCAATTCTTGGTTGCAAGGAGTTTTTTCTGTTGCTCACTTGGTGCTCTGAACAGGTCCTACTGAGATGTCAGACACTCTGCATATTTTATGCTTGGGTTTGGGTGCTAACAATCCTGTTTTAGACATTCATGAGAGATTTATGCCACCACTTCTGCATTTATTTTTGAGCACATCCATGTTAGGAATCAGATCAGATGAGATGTTGTTCATTGCTTTGCTAGTACCTCATCCTGGGTTATTCTGATTGAGAATTCTATTGATGTAATTTTCAGCTTCAGTGCAAAGTGAACTGGCTGTTTGAGAATTACTAATACCCTCTTCTTTTTGATCTACTTTTTTATTATTATTATTATAATTATTTCTTCTTGGTTTGCAGTTCTGGAAAGATGATCAAGATCTCTGCTTTCAAATGGGTATTCTTCTGATGAACTGCTTACGCACGACTAACTTTAATCTTCTGAAGTCCATTTCCTGTAGGTTCTGGTAATCTAAACACTGCAGGGCTTGAGAAAAACCATTCAGCCTCTTCTTGCAACATGTAGTCAGTTCTGAAACTTGGTTTTTCGGTTAAGGAGCTGTGTAAAGTCTGGATACACTCCCCACATCCCCCTTCTCTTCCAGAAGCCTTGTAACCCACAGCCTGTGGTTATATCAGTGTGATCGCACATGGCCCAGTTTGGTGTAGCAGAGCTGAGGGATTTTGCTGGAAGATGAATTTGAGCTGTGTGAGGAAGTCTGTGTGTTAAAGCCATGTGAGAGAAGTTAAACTTTTGAGCCAGTGGTATGCAGACATTCCAGGACTGAAAAGAATGGACATGAGGAGATATTAAAACCATCAGGGAAGAAACAGAGAACTGAAAGATGGCAGCTCCACATGTCAGTGAAAAGTAGGGAGAAAATAAAATCTCTCCA
>VZRX01013187.1:454803-470171 GCA_013398075.1 Notiomystis cincta | reverse complement strand
TGCCGCCCGTATCGGCTGCGCGGGGAAAGGGGCGGCCGGGGCGCGGGGGGTCCGGGTCCGGGTCCGGGCCCTCCGCGCCTCCGCTTCGGCTGCGGGCTGTGCCCGTCCCCGTGTGCGGGGAGGCCTCGTGGGCTCGCCCCTACCATGTCCGGGTGGTTTTTATTTGCTTGGTGAGAGCCCGTGAGTTGCGCTGTCAGTAGGATCCAGGAGAAAACCCACTTCTTATTGCTTTTTCTTAAACTTTTGTGTTATGTGCTGCTGCCTTTAGACTAATCTGTAAGATGCTACAGTGTTAATGTAGTAAACAATAAGCATCGAAATGCTTTTATACTTCTCCCATTAGTATGTCTTGATGCTCTTGGTCCTTCTGGTAAGCTACTGACTAACAAGTGGGGTTTTTTCGGGTTTTTTCCTTTTTTCTATTTCTGTTTCAGTGTAAAGTCAGCACATGACTTGACACTCTAAGTAAACAGCCTAAAGGAACTTTGGAAATTTTTTTATGCAACTTCTCTAACTATTTGCCTAACTTTATTTTGTTCCCTTAAAAAGGGTACTGGATGCTCAGTGTTTAGAACTAAGGGTGTTGCTTTACTTCCTCTTCATAAACAAACGTGATTCTGTGCTGTAGTGGGAACAGCTGTGTAGGAAGGTGTTTAGGGACAAAGGAAAAGCTTCTTGTGATGTCAATTGCTTGCTTGATTGAATTGAGCATTTTATTGCTTACTGGCAGTCGAGTAGCCAGTCTATGTGCCTGACCTCCTCTGCTCTGCAGTTTTTGTAGCAGGTTATTCTATAGCATAGTTTGTGTCATTAGGGGAAATGGAATCTGTTGGTGTCTATAAGTGGATCAGAGTTTGACTGCGAATTTGTATTGGGCGGTATCTGATTTGGAGGAGGTTTCATGAGGCTTTTTCAGGGACAAAAATGAGTCGTTGAGGTGAGTGTAGAACTGAACACAGTGCTCAGAGGAGGTGGCAGTGGTAGCGCCTGTTCTTTGTGCTGTGGGCTCTGTGCAGTGTGTTCAGGAAGCTGATAAGAGAAAGCAGGAAGCTTGCAGAGTAGTGTCTTGGTCTGGCCTCTTCCTCCAGGGCCACAGATGCTTTATTCATTTATCTTGTAGACATAATCATCTGGAGGAGTACATTCTGGTGCTGATACCTTGTGCCACCCTGCCTTAGCTGGGCTGAATTTCAGTTAATTAACAAGTAGGATAGCTGTTTGTGTTAGGGAAGGGTTTTAAAAAACCCAACTTTACTGTATCAGTGATATGAAGAATTGGAGAGAACAAAAAGCTCTCCATCACTAAACGCAAACCTGTCTAATAAACTGTCTAATTCTGACCTTTGCAAGCACGCACAGGAAATTGATACTTAACATTCACATGTCTAAGAATATTGTTTCATTAATTCTTCTTCCATCTTTTGGGAAGGCAACAGCTCTCTTTATAACAGAAGGAGCTGAGAGCATCCACAATCACCTGAGGCTGTACCAATTCACTGGCAGCTAAAAACACAGCTCATGAGATACTGGCTTTCAGTCAGTTGCTGCAACAGCATCATAGTTCCTGTCTTTGTGGTGAGAAGGCATAGGCTGTATTTCTCAATCATACTTAAAGATGTTCTGCATAGGCTATTTCTTTCTCCCCCCCAGTTTACAAGTTATCAGTGAAGGAGGAAGAGACACTTGTGGTATTGATTTAGAGCATAACTTCACAGAAGGGGGTAGGTGCAAATAGATGACTTCCAGATGGTGAGTTAGGAACTAGTTTGATACATAGCAAATGGGATGAGTATATAACAGATTTCTGAAAGGCATTCAGCCTATCAGAGGCACAGAACTGCTGCTTGTCAACCAGAGATGCAGGACAAAATTCTTATTCAAGGTGGGTTTGTGAAAGTGCCAGCAATCAAAACAATTTATTGGTCTGGTGCAAGTAGACCTGTCTGGCTTTAGAAAACTTGTTGCTTCTGTCAGCCTCTCCCTGTCCAGATGTGGACAGTGTAATTGGAGTTGAACAATTGTTAGACTTTGTGGCATCCCACAATTAACTTAAATTCATAAAGATCAGTAAGTGTTTTGAGTGCTTTGGACAGCATGGCCTTAATGTGCTGTGACTATCATAAAGCAAGGAATTAAGTTTTCTTTTTTCCTAGAAACAATAAGTATTAGAATTGCTTCTCAGTTGAGTGCTGAAGAAAAGCATATTGAAATTGTATAACTTGCCTACTATAGCTTTCATTACCATGGAAGTGTCTTATAAATCTCAGAAGATTATTGGTATTGAAAAAAACCTTGAAAATACTGTCCAAAGTCACTCTTATAATGGCTTTTGAAACTTATTTACATTGGAAACCGAGTGTGTTGGTATTAAGAGCTGGCTTCCAGTTGGCAAGTAATTCTGAATGGAAATGGAAACATTTGCAAGAAAAACCCTCAGTGGTACAATGGAGTATCTTAGTCCAATGAGAGAGACAACTTAACAAGATTTCATGTTAATTTTTTACAGTGTGCTCTGGGAAGGTGAATGACAAAGATGATTATGTTGTTGCTGGCTGCATACAGCAATACTTTGATCTCCAGGGTCTTTCTATTCAAATGCTTTATTACCTCCCCCATCAAAGTTTTTAATGTGCCTATTGTCAGGAAACCCAGCCAGTGAACTGCTGTTGGATGAAGTGATACTTCCTTAGCTTTCTGATCACAAGTGGATATTTAAACCTGGGGATATGTACATGCAGACAGGAGGTCACCGTGGGTGTTACTAGCACTGAGTTTGCTCCTATTGCACTGTGAAAGTTCTGGCTTGGCAGATGTCAGCTCTCAGTTCAGTAGCTGGGGTTGGGACAGAACTCAATGCTTCTGACTGGTCCACCTCAAATGTGGCAATGTGAGCAGTGCTTTTCCCAAGCACAAATTTGCACTGTACTCTCACAGGATCACCCTACTGCTAATACAGACAGAGCCATAGCTCACATCAGTCTGTGCCACCTTCCAGTTTTTTCAGGCTGGACAGAGAACCCACTAAAATGCTTCAGCTGCTCTGAGTGTTGATTAACAAAATTAAGATCTCTAAGCCAGTGATGCTTTGAATGAACTGTGCTAAAATCAGCCCCAAAGTGCTTATGTCTCTTGTTATTTTGAAAGAAGCATCTTGAGGTTTTTAAACAGTTCTGTAAAATCACCTTTGCTTTGTCTTTTTCTCAGTCCTCTCCAACCTAACAGTTTCACACAGGAGAGTGAATTGAAAGGTTTTCAAGGTTTTTGGAGCCATGACTAAAGGGATAGTAAGAGAAAGCAAGGCTGTGCAGACATAAGTTTGTTTCCTCTTGTTCAACAGATAGAAGTAACTTAAGCCTGATCCATCCTCAACTGGCTTGGGCAGCAATGTCATAGTTATGATATGAATTATAGTGATGAACTTACAGGATGGCTTAGCTCAACATGAGTAGTCTTCTGAAGAGATTTAAAGTTTTAGGTTGGCATTGGAATTTCAAAGAACTCTTTTTGTCCTATGCAATGTCCCAAATAAAGCATGGCAATAAAAATCGGGTTCTTATGATTTGCTGGCTGTGTGTTTATTTCTTTGCTGCTCTGGTTTCTCAGTGAATCTTCCTTTAAGGTAGTGAATGTGTTGTAGTCTGTTTCCTTGTAGAAAAGTTTAATGAGCCCAGTTTCTTCAAGAAAATAAATTTTTGTAGCAACTGTAGTTTTGCATACTCTGCAGGTATCAGGCTTCCCTATGAAAGGGGCAGAAGGGGAGCTGTACTGAAATGTGTTTAACTGAGCAAATACTGTAGAAAACTGATAACAAAAAGTAAACAAAGCTGACATCACATCCTTCCTTAAAGGAGTACTGCTTTGTGTTTAGGCACATTAGATTCTTGTTTAAAACTTGCCAGTCTAGAAAGAAAATTTTTTTAAAAAAATAGCAGAATGTTGTTATAATTAGGAAATATCTTTGTAGGCTGTTGTCTTTCTTTACTTTGGTTATTTTGTGGCTAGGATTTTTTAAATGGTAGGAGAAGAAAAGCAAAGAAAATAGGCATTGACCATTGATGTTAAAATAAATGCTTACCTTAGCAAATGTTATCAGAACAAATGTTATGGCCATATCAAGTTTTTTCTCTCTGTATATTTTGCCTTTATTGAGTAATCTTAATGCCTTGGATATAAAATAATTTTGTCATATACCATTAGCATTTTGAAGTATTGTCATATGCCTTCACATTTTGAAGCTGATTTCTTCCTTGTTAGGTCAATTTATAAACAGTCTCAAGACCAAATGCTATTGATTTAGGGTGAAAATGAGTGGAATGTTGTGCATTTCCATAGAACTTCTTACTGACTGCCAGTGGAGTTATTCAGAAAGATATGAGCAAGCTAGGGGAACGCAAAGCCTGTCTGTCAGCTGTTGGAACTGGTTTGCTGATGACACAAGGCTGGGAGGAGTGGCTGAGATTTCAGAGTGCTGTGCAGCCCTTCAGAAGTACCTTGATACCTTGGAGAGATGGGCAGGGAAGAACTGTCTGAAATGCAACAATGCAGGGTCCTGCACGTGGGGAAGAAGAACCCCAGGCAGCAGCACAGGCTGGGGTCTGACCTGCTGGAGAGCAGCTCTGCCAGGAGGGACCTGGGGGTCCTGGTGGACAACGAGCTGTCCCTGAGCCAGCAGTGCCCTGGTGGCCAAGAAGGACAAAGGTGCCCTGGGGTGCATCAGGAAGGGCACTGCCAGCAGCTCCAGGGAGGTGATCCTGTCCCTCTACTCAGCACTGGTGAGGCCACATCTGGAGTGCTGTGTCCAGTTCTGGGCTCCTCAGTACAAGAGAGACATGGAACAGGTCCTGGAGTGGGTCCAGCAAAGGGCTATGAAGATGATTGAGGCTGGAGCATCTCTCTTATGAGGAAAGGCTGAGGGAGTTGGGCCTTTTCAGCCTTGAGAAGAGACAACTGAGAGGGGACCTCATCAATGTCTGTCAGTATCTGAAGGGAGGGTGTCAGAGGATGGAGCCAGGCTCTGCCCAGTTGTGCCAAGCAATAGGACAAGAGGCAAAGGGCAGAAACTGATGCCCAGGAAGTTCTACCTGAATATGAAGAAAAGCTTCTTTACTGTGCAGGTGACCATGTACTGGAACAGGCTGCCCAGAGAGGCCGAGGAGTCTCCCTTACTGGAGATACTCATTGCATCTGGATGCAATCCCCTGCCATGTGCACTAGGATGACCCTGCTTGAACAGAGAGGTTGGACTAAATGACCCACTGTGGTCCCTTCCAACCTGTGGGTTGGTTCCAATTCTGTGATTTGGCAGCAGATACTTGTGGTTTTAAGCCGTTGTATGATGTCAGATGCAACCTGATGCTTTCTGGTTTAGCGTGTTACTGCTGACTTAGTTGTATCAAAAGTGGATTCCTTGTTCCTTTGTCAGCTAACCTGAATGGGACAAAGTGGAGGGGGAATAGTAACAGTACATGAAGTATCTCTTCATCTGTTTGTTGTGGCTCTTCATGTAACTACTGTCATATTTCACATGACATCATCTTTCATCGGATTTTATTAATAAAAGCTCAGTTGTGAAGCCCATGGTTAATTTAGTAGAGTATATGTGAGCCTCAGTCCTGAAGTTATGACAGATCAAAGTTAATTCACAGCTTTGGAAGTTACCTTCCAAACTACATCGCCAAGTATTCCTAGTTTGGGAGTTGTCACCTTTCTTCTCCTTTTTTTAGTCTCGCTGCTGGCTTGTTTTTCAATGGTTTCTCCATGTACTCATAGTTCTAGTAGCACAGGACAGTGTTCTGGCAGTATTGAATGAAACACAAATCTCAGTTTCTGATGGAAAGTTCTTCAGATTTTGGGTGCCTCCTTGACATGAAGGTAGTAGTAAAATGTATTTGCAAGCAACTGTTAAAAAATTAGAGTCTTATTACCCATTAAAGACTTCTTTTATAAACAAACCCTTCTTATGTTTAAGAACGCTATTGTCATGCTCTCACCCCAAAAGCCAAAGAAGCTGTTGTGTTGTGGATCATTGACTGCAATATGGCTCTTGGATAACTCAAACACAGCCTCTAAGCTAGGGTTATATTGAACAGCTTGCAGTTCTGCTTATGCTGGTATGTGAACTTCTGGATTGTCTAAATCCACAGCTGCAAGGAGAAACAAAACACTGAGCTGCTGAAAAAGAAATCTCCAGGTTGCTCTGGGAATACAGCTGCATTTCCAGCCTTGTTCTGCAATTACAATGAGACTCTTGAGAAGTTGTTAAGGGTGGGGATGTAATATTCATTTCGACGTCCAAGATGAGATTTATTTTATGGCTCACAGCTTCAGCCTGCAACAATTGCAGTAATCAAGATTCTACTTGTTCAATGCAACTGAATATATAATTGAAATTTCATACAATTTCTGAATACTAAGTGAGTGCAAGATCTTCATCCAAAGAACCAGCTTGATGCCATTTCCTTTGCTTAATCTAATTCAGTGAAAATAGGTACTTTCCTCCCTGTCTCAGGTTTACTGGTCTTTAGCTGTGCAAATCAGCTTGAAGGGCATTCCCAAATTCAAAGCTTGGACTGCTGAAATAAACCTCATGAAAGCAGCTTAAGCCTGTGAATGAAAAGATAATTCACTGATTATATGCTCAAATTGAACTACTGCAAGCAGAGTTCTTTAGAGGCTTTGTGTGAGAATACCTTGGTTTGGTTTTGGTTTTTTTAATGATAGCAAAAACTAACTTGCATTGACATCTACTTGAGAAAAATCTAGAGCCATAGTCTCAGGTTATGCTAGGTGCTGAAGACCAAAGCTGCTGAAATATTAAATCCTGAAGTACTTCAGCTGTAAGGGATTTAGGTGTCTTGATTTCAGTTCACCATCAGAGTTATGGTGAAGAGCTGTGATGTAACAGCTGGGCAAATCTGCATAAATTTACCCTCCTAGGAGCAATTACTTATGCTGTTTATTCTAAAATACTGATCTTGTAGGGGAAAATGGATCAGGTCAAGCAGGATGTTTGGAATTATATCCATGGGTAATGTGAACTTAATTGCGAGCTACTCATCTGAAATTAGGATAAATTTAAAGTTAAGGGAGAAAATTCTTTGGGGAAAAATATCCTCTTATTTCTCAGTTTATGTGCTGTCTCATTAAATTCTTGTATAGTCTGTGAGCTCTGTTTTCCCATTGCTAGGAGTGCTGGCTTTATTACCATTCCTCTAACAAAAATGCAGATTCTTAGCTCTGAAAAACCTCTTTCTTGTAGGAATGGTAGGAATACACTTATTGATGGGATTGCTTTTTCTTCTTGTAGTTTAGGCAATACAAATGTATCTTCTGTTGATACCAAAGGTAAATCACAATATGTTGGGACTTCAGTTATGTTTGTTATGAGGTAGATTAAGAAAGCTTTGCTACAGTTGCAGACATACCAGTTAAAACCTTTGCAGATCCTTTTGCATTTGAGGAATTCACCATACAGTAACAACAACCATTTCTAGAGTGTTACTGGGATCATTTTAGGAGCTGTTTCGTCTGTGAAAATGTTTCCCTTTCTTCTGACTGTTGAGATTCTGCAGTGGACATGGAAAGAACGCTTAAACTTCATGCTAATAATGTAAATGTCTTAATGTATTTATTTCTAGATTACTGGGCAAACCAATGTGTTTTTCCAGCATGGAGAAGCTTGCTATTTTAAGACATTATTTCCTGGTTTTTACCTAACTAACAATAGAATTTTTTCAAAAATGTTTCGGAAGCCAAATCTTGGAAAGAAAACTGCTTCATATACTAATTGTTTCTATGTTTCTTTTAGCTCCTCAGTTAGGTCATATAAGCTGAATAATTAAAGTGTCTTCTAGTCCTAATGAGATGATTTACTGAGCAGAAATGTATTGGCTCTCTCATTCTTTGAACTATCTTGTAGTTTCAACTCAAAATACTGATGAGAGGGTAATTCTGATGCTTACTTGGTATCTGTTATTACAGGGGGAAGGTTCTCCTTAACGTGATTACTTAGAAGTAGTATTTCCTCATCATGGATGATTTATCACCTGAAGAAATTCAGCTGAGGGCCAACCAGGTCACTGATGAGGTAAATATTACAGAAAGACATCTGGGAATACAGTACTTGTCTGACAAAATTAGAATATCTTTTAAAAATAAAGACAGACCAGGATAATGATGTATGTAAGTAATTAATGCACTCATTTTAAAATTCTCTTTCTAGTCTTTGGAAAGCACAAGGAGGATTCTTGGCTTGGCCATTGAGGTAAGGAAAAGCTTTTGAATTCTCTGGATTTATTAAGTATAAAAAGCAGCCTGTTAACTGTCACAAAGTGATTTTAAACAGTTTCTTGTCTTTCTCAAGACACACACACACTTCATCATTAGAAGCTGCTGCTTTAATTCTGTAATAGCATTAGAATGACATAACCTTCATGATGTTCAGATTATGTCAGATTGCAGAAGAATCAGTATCCTTTTTACCTGTTTTAAGCAAAATGATCTCATCTCCAAATGCTACAGATTAGTTGTAGAAAGTCTTTTGATGGTCAGTTATGTCTTTGGCTGCTGCATAATTTGCTCTTCATAATATCTTTCATTTGTCTTTTAGCTCACTTTATGAACAGTCTGGAAATGTTTTGCTGTGAGCACAGTAGGGCTCAGTTGGGTGGGGTAGTAGAGTACAACTGCTCTTGGTTCTAAACAAGTAATTCTTCATATACCTTCTTACAATCTGTTCATTAGTTTGAACTGTAGTTAGCACTGATAATTTAACTCTTAACACCCTTTTACATGACTTGAAGCAAATCTGTATTTTGGGTTTATCAAAGTGAAGTTGTATGAAGAATCTACTCCTCTTGCCAAAGATGCTACTGTTAGCAGTGAGGCATCTGATTCACCATAGCCTGATGAATACTTCTCACACACAAATGTTAAGTACCTGTTACAAACCAACATATTTTCTCTTGGTATTGTAATTTGGTGATTCATTCTATGCTGCCAGTTTACAGTAAAGCAGGGGTACAACTTGCTTGCTAGATCCAAGACTCTGAGCCAGCAAAGAGCTCTGCTGTAGTACATTCCTCACTGCTGAATTCTTGGGAATGGTTTTGCAGGCTTTGTTTTCCTTTCTTTCGTTTTGGCTTCCAGGACTAAGGGCCTTGTCACAGCCCCTCTTGAAGGATGTAGGGATGCATGAACCAAATGCTACTTCTCAAAATGAAGCACAGCTAGGTTTACTTTTCTAGCTAGATATTGTCACAGTTCAATCTGAGTATTACATTAAATTTTATCATTTTGTCATTATGTAAAAAAACCCTCACAAAAACGTCATTAAAAACCCCACTAATTGAGATAGGCTGAGAAGCCTCACCTGTTACACTGACTTAGGTTATAATTTGAGACTTCTAATAGCTTTACTACAGAAATTATTTTAAGTACAGTATTTTATTATAAACTTGATTGGATTATCAAATTTACTATCTAGACCTTCTGATCTGGCACTGCAATCTCATTTTATATCTGCAACTAAATTTCTTTCTGCAGTCTCAGGATGTTGGCATCAAAACTATTACCATGCTGGATGAACAAGGAGGTAAGTTCTTCCCTAGCACTAAAAATCAATATTAGAATGTAATCACGGTGTAAGAAAAGAATTATCATACAAGAGTTGTTGCTGAAACTAAGGGCTTATTATTAAAGACTGTTTAGGTGAAAATGAGATTTCCTGCTTGGTTATTCCTGTGTGTTTGTAGTATTGAAATGAGGTTTTAAAGCAGTTGAGAAATAGTTAGTTACATTCATGCCAGGGTGGAAAGAAGCAGCATCTGTAGCAGAGCTGTATTACATTGTAACTATCTGCATTTATTCTAACAGTAGCAACAGAAATGCTGCTCTAAGAATAGGGAAGATATTTGTAATGCAGTAAACAAAACCTCTCACTGAATATCTTGCTTAAAAATTTTAAAAAAATATACTAGGAGGTAGAAAAGAAAACTCATTAGTCTTGGTATAAAGATAGATGTGAAACTTGTTCCTGCCTTAAAGAAATGTTAGTTTTCCCCACGCCCACCTTCTCCCAATCCATGTTTATTCAGGTTTCTTGTTTCTCTTCTAGAACAACTAAATCGTATAGAAGAAGGCATGGACCAGATAAATAAGGACATGAGAGAAGCTGAGAAGACACTGACAGAGCTCAACAAATGTTGTGGGCTCTGTATCTGTCCTTGTAATAGGTCAGTTATATTGGTTCTTGGGACTGGAGTTTTAGAATATTCCCAATATCTACTCTACTAGGAAATGTTAACTAATGAAAGAGCTAATTAAAAAATGCTGACTCTCTAGCAAAGTTGATTGTTCTGGTTTGTAGAGCTGCATCCTTTTAAGTTTGTATGAGACTAACTGAAGCTTACCTGTATCTAATTGTATATCATGGCCCTTTTACTGTAAATATAGCTGCTATATAACATCCTGCACAATTGTGTCCTAATCTCCTTAAAGCTTCTATTTAGTAGAAGACTATCAATGTCCATGCAGCTGAGACCAAATTGGACTGCAAAGAGGTATATGTACATGCCTGTCTGTTAGAAATTTGATTCCAAAAATCGTTTTTTCACAACAGTACTTTTGTACTAATTTAAAAGCAAGACAACCCTTGTTTTGGAGACAGAAATTAATATTGGTTCTCTAAGCATTTGAAAAATTTTCATGCTTTAGGGAGGCTGAGAGTAGGAGAACAGAGCAGACACTGGTGTTAAAACTTTAATCTTTTCACTAGTGACTACAGAAATTCTTGCAGGCCTGCTTCACAGTACTTTTATAAGATCAGTGTTAAGGATGCCATATCTAAATCAGTTGAGTAATCTAACCTTTAGAATGGTACTTGATTTGTACTTTTAAACAAGTAAACAACCTGAACAACGGTCAGAATTATTTTTAATGATATCCTAGCTTTACCTTTAACCAGTAAAGAATCAGATTGTTTGTCTGAATTGGATGTGGTCATAGCCCTTCCAAATAAGGGAGCCATAAATTGAGTATGGTGACTGAAGTGAATAGTGTGTATTTGTTGGTTTTTGCTCTTTAGCATAAGCAAAAATATCTTATTCAGTAGAGAAGTAGCAAAAATTTAGGTAAAATTTCCTAGAGTAGCTGAGTAGACTTAACCAACAGAATAGTACTTAGAGGATCATTTAGGATAGATATGAATGTGGCTTCTAAGGCTGGAAGTCTTAGTGCTTTAGTCCCTTGAAAATGCAGATGTCCTGACCTCTGGATGGGTGTGCTTACTGCTACTTATTAGATGGATCAAGCTGGTGGACTCTGAGCATTCTGACAGACTCAGTCTTTGTTTTCTCTAGTTGATAATCTTATTTCACTGAAGCTACACAGCTTATTGACACTGAGCAAGCTCAGAATTTGTGAATTCTTGTGACACTTCAAGTACACAGATAACAAGAACAGAAAGAGTTGTGTACCAAACTGCACAGTAATGTACAGAATAAATGGGTTAGTAGAGGGCAGCAAAGAAGAAATATGAAAGACACTCACTATCTACTGGTACACCAACCTTTTTGTCAATGTCAGATTTGTCAGCCAGTTACCTCCACAGCTTTTCATATTTTTCATAAAAGCATAAAGCTGAATCAGAACACTTGCTGAATTATTGTTTGGGTTTTTTTTTTTAATTTCTCCTAGGCTTAGATTATTTATAAAAGCTTTGTGAAAACACAATACTGGCAGTTCTGTTATACAATCTATGTACTAATAACAATTTACCTTTTTGTTGATCTTTACTACTCTTTCTTCTCCATTCTCTCCTAACACTGATGCTTGCTTTCTAAAAATGAAGACTAGGATAAGAAGCTGTATTCACTTAAACTGGTGAAAGGTGAAAGTGGATTTTAGGACAAGGTCAGTGTTAGTAGTGCAGATGCATATTTAACCAGCTATCTGAAGTGATGTTCCTATTGCATTTGTGCTTGCATGTGCATGATGTCTGTCTGCATGTGGTTCTCCTTGTGACTGATGTTTTGTAATACTGATGTGAATAGAAAATGTCCATTACTACAGAGGGTATTATTAGCTGTGGAAATGGTGAACAACTTCTTGAGCCCTTGCTGGTTTGATAGGTTGTGTAAATTGCCTTAGTTTTGTGGAAATGAAACTTGAGAAACATGAATGTACAGTGATTTGATACACAACTCTTAAAAATAGGTGGTGAGTTTTCTTCTTAACTGTGCTTACTTTGAACAATAGTTCTTTTTCTAGCTGTCTACTTCACATGTGCCACTAGTCTTCAGGTTGCCTGTTTTTTTGTTCATAAAGTCTTCACAGTTGCCTCTGGCACCTAAGACTTTGCTTCTCCAGAAGCAAATCATACAAAGATCTCTTGCTGTTATGGCTTTAATATAAATGAGATTCAAATACAACAACAAACCTAGTTGCAGTAAACCTAAGGAGATCTTTGAGCCTATGTATATACAAATAGCTAGAATTGACTAGTTTAGGTTTCTTTAGTGTTTTGTTGTGTGCAACATTTCCATTAAGAACTGAGAAATTATTCCATTTTTTCCCTTCGATATATTCACTCTAGATTACTTCTTTTAGGATCTGACCTATGAGACATAATTTCCCTTACTGAATACATAAACACCAGGAGAATGAGAGGGAATATTTGTCCATTACAGCTAATTTCACAGCTCTTCAAACCTATAACATCTGGTTTACTGAAAGGCACTATATCTCTAGAAATTGACTGCCTGTGATTGCAAAGTCAGATGTACTGAAAGACACTACAGGTTTCCCTTCACAGGTGTCTAAAGAAACAGAAAAATTGCAATGTCTGGATTGTCTAGCTTAAACCTGAAAATGCCATAAAACAAGGTGAACACGTGACTGTTCTCAAAATAGGTTCCTTAGGCTTCATGAGAACAGACCCCAATTTAGATAAGTTTATTAAGTTTTCTTCCTCTCTTGCTTTTGTGGCTCTGTGATTCTTAAGATTGCTTTTTGTCAGTGTGCTTTCTTTATTTTTTTTCCTCCTATGAATTACATGGAAAAAGTGTAATGGTAAGTTGGTTTGTTGATTTAATGAAGTTAGTACAATTGAATTGCAGAATGAAAGAGCTATTTAAACATGATTACTGTTATTTCATAATCAAAGTTAACATGAGAAACATTAGCTTTTTCTGTTGCCAAGTATTTTTTTTTTTATGTTTGCTTTAAAATCAGAAGCAATTAATGGGTTTCTGGCATAGTATAGGTATTTGTTTGAGGGAGTTTTTGCATTCATCCTCATTTCTTCCTGAAAGGTAACTAATCTTGGCTCTAGATTAATTCCTGTTACAAGTGCAACTCTATTTCATGACAGGGTAAGATTTCCTGTTACTTGTCATAAGCTTTTGTCCTCTGGTAAAGTATTGCTTTAAGGAAATTACTGTTCTTGTATTAAAGCTTAAGACCAAAGTAATCACTGTCCTTAGTAACTCAGTTGTGTTTGTACTATCAAGATACAAGAACTTGTATTAAATAGACAAAGCTTTATCTGTACAAAATTTAATCTCTTTCAGGCACAAGACAAATGTTTCTGGAAGTTCTAGATTAATACTGAATTTCAGTCAGGAAGCCATATTTCTGATGTAGTAGTTCAGATTTTTTTATTTTTATGGAGTAGGACGAAGAACTTTGAGGCCAGCAAAGCATACAGAGCAACCTGGGGAGATGGCACAGAGAACTCAGCAGATCATGTGATATCCATGCAGCCAAGAAGTCTGAATCGGCAGCAGCCTCAGACTTCTGGAGGACCAAGTGGTGGATATATTACAAGGTTGGCTTGTTCATATTTCTCAGTCTTAAATGCACAAATCCTGTTATTAGTTGTCACCTTCTTTTAGATGCATTTTAGGTGAAGTTGCTAAATAGTAAATTTTTTACTATTGTTTGGAGGAATTGTTATTTCTTGGAGAGGAGATGGTAGATGCTACACTTTCAGTATTGTAGTGCTCATCTTACACTTCTTGGTTTTTTTTTTTACATAGTGGTGGTATTTTCAGTCTGTTTGGATGTGAGAACTATAGGGCTTAGTAGTCAGTTATTGAGGGGACTATTAAAAATATCAAGGCCTTTAAGAATCAAGTTCTTGATTCTTAAAATGTTGTCTTAATTATTTGAACAGGATAACCAATGATGCCAGAGAAGAAGAAATGGATGAAAATCTTGCTCAAGTTGGAAACATTCTTGGGAATTTGAAAAACATGGCTTTGGATATGGGCAATGAGATTGATGCCCAGAATAAGCAAATAGACCGGATAAATGTAAAGGTAGGTGTCAAAGGTGTTCTGTGCTTTCATTTCAGAGGCTGTAACTGAGAAGTTATTAGGAATATGTTCACTGTCCTGTCTGTGTTTGCAGCAAATACGTGGTAAGGTTATACCATCCTCTAGGTTGCAGTGATTTTAACAAGAGACATCCCTTGATACATATGGGGTATTGTTCAACCTAGGTACTGTGACCTGACTTTTATTAAACAATAATAAAGTCTAAAGCTTGTTCTTACAAGTTACAACACTAGGACCTTGGAGGGGGTGTGAATGAATACTAGGGATTTGCACTAAGAAAATACATCTGACTTCATGCCCATAGGCCCAGTTTTGAGTATTACTTTTAGTTCAGAGCAACCTTGTTGCTCTGTGAAGGTCCTTAAGATGTCTAAACACTGGCAGAGAATTTTTATTCCCTTGTTTTGTTAACATGCTTCCTGACCAGCTGAGGCAAGCTGCTGTGTTTCAAGGATAAGCTGAAGAGTCAAACCTATTTCTCCTGGTTGTTTCTGCCAAAATTGACAGAATATGCTGGCTAGGGGAAAAAAAAATTACTCCATAAAACACTCCCCTTCTCTCTACCACAATGATGATATCTTGCAATTCAGAACTTCATGTCAGTTTGAATTTCTAAATTGTTTTGCATCGAGTCTGCAAATGACCTCTGAATTTCTCTCTTTCAGGCCGATACAAACAGGGAACGCATTGAGCAAGCGAACATCAGAGCCAAGAAGCTAATTGACAATTAAAGCCTGCTGTCACTGTTCAATGACAGCCTCTCCAGCTGCAAGCCACCATATTCATGGATCTGTGACACTTCTATTCTGAAATAAGAGAGGCTGGGAAAAATGAAGCAGTACCCGTTCTGTAGGGATTAGTTTTCTTTTATTGCTTCATGTAAACATGGCCTTGACTCCAAGAAAGCAGCCAACTTCCTTCTACTCATCTGCCTTCACTTTCTTTAAACTGCTCAGGGCTAAAAGTGTTAGGGCTTTGAGAATCTTCTTGCATGTTTTATTCCTCTTCCCAGTTTCTTTTTTTTTTTTTTTT
>VZRX01013187.1:444251-454549 GCA_013398075.1 Notiomystis cincta | reverse complement strand
TTTTTTTTTTTTTTTTTATTTTATTTTCCTGCACCGAAAATTCAGTCCTTTATTGACGTTGAACAAGCACGGTAACCTGAATTCACAGTTGTGGAAAGTTGGAGAGGGCACTTTGCACTGTTTGAAATACCTCATAAGTTGAGTGTCTTCACTAAAATAGGGTCTAGGAACATTGTCTGATTTGTATCTCTAGCATCTAACCATAGTTTTACAATCCAAACCACATGATTGGTTTGGCATTGAATTTGTGGATCACAGAATTGAAGAGGCCCCATTACTTACAACTTGTGGGTGGAGGGCTTTAAAACACCTCCTAACCACACAAACTTTAAGGTAATGGTAACCAGAGGGATATACAGGTTTCCATTTCTTTACTGTAGATTGATGTTGGTTTGGAGGCCATGACTAATCATGCTGCATTGTTCTGATAATATTTGTTGTGTGTGTATATATATCTGATCTAAACCCCATGCACACATGAGTGGAAGATAAAACTATCTCCCCAAAGTATTTATTTGATGGAAAATTTACACCCCTCATCTGAAAGTTAACGTTTAAGTGTTTGAATGATGCATATGAACTGGAAGAAACTGAGTAGAAAAGCATGCAGTTTACTTGCATCCCATATCTTAGTCTATTTTGGCCAATTTTCACTGGAGTACAGTCAATGCCTTTCTCCAGTGCAAAATAATGGTTTAGATCTTGTGCAGTTTGCTGTCAGCAGTGACTTTGGGGGTGCTTCTTAAACCTACCAAAACCAGAGAAGCTTATTGTGAAACTTCTTTGTCACAAGTCTGGAGGAAGCAGTAGCTATTTATGAACTGTATGCTAGTTCTAAATAAACTAGTTCTAAATAGATTCCTGACTGGTTTATTGTTGCAGACGTTGGGACTGGCAATTGAAAATATTACATTTCCAAGTTGCTTGCAAATAAAATGTTCTTACTCTGTTGCAGAATAGAGGAGTTTCTGACCAGGTGAGGTAAAGCACTCTCCTGTGAAGAAAATTAGTTTGGTTTTACTGTAATATTAAAAATATTTTCTTGAAATCTAGATAGTAATTAAATTGCAAGTGACTTAGATTATTCTAACTCCACCTGGCACTATATTATGCCTGTTTTAAAGTTGAAAATGGTGCTTTGGACTAACATATGATACTCAGTATTGGATGGCAAAAATCTTCAAACCAAATTGATTGGAGTAATAATTAAAATTTAATAGCATTATGGGGTGCTTTTTTGAAGGACAGTCCACAAATACCCTGTGGCCACTAATACTGAATCCCAGAGTCAGAGATGACAGTAATCCAGTGAAATGCAAGACAGTGTTTAAGTGTTTTGTTTTCTTTTTAATACAAATACAGTCAGTGTTACCAATATATTTGTCTCCCTGGACAACTTGATACAAGAACCAAAACCAACAACCACACGCACAAAAACCCCAACAAAAACCCACAACAACCCACCAAACAAAAACCCAACCAAACAAAAAACCCAAACAACTGACCAAAGGATGGGGCAGCTGCATGTACAAATAGGCCAGTGGCAGTTTGCCTTGTGTGAGTAAGGTAAAGTCATTTTTAGGAGACTAGATACTTGAGTAGTGTGGGTTGGCTCCTCTCTAGCTTCCGGTAATTGTTGGAATGCTGATGAATTTCAAAAGCTCACTAGCTACCCAATTAGTAAACTAAGATTATGTGCTTAAAAACACAAGTAGCAAAGAAATACTTTTAAGAACATTGCATAGTAAATTTTGAACAGCCACCTGCCCTAGGGACTTTGTGTGCCCTTTTTTCCTTCTTAAAACTTCAGATTAATTTAAGGAATATTTGCTGCTAGTTGCGAAAGCAAAGCATATGTTATTTAATTATGATTGTCTCCTGGAACAGAAGACTGAAGTGGTTACCTTACTCTGCTTACACTGTCCAAGCCTGCTTTGTAGCATTTGGACATTTCAAACATCAGAATGTTTTTCTCCCTTGCCATTGCAAGTCCTTGTTCTTGACTTGCCTGAGCTCTAACAATAAATGAGCACGTTGGCTGATAAAATGCTGTGATTGGTATATCAAAATTGTAATATTGCAATGAATACCAGACAAGGAAATAATTTCTGAGACTCTTGAGTATTATCAGAGTATCAATACTATTTTCTGATGCAGCAAGAGCCAAATCTGTGAGGGAGTTGGTGCCTTTATGTTAGTCAAAAACAGTTTGCTTCTTGGATGTCTTACTGTTGTCTGTAGAATAGATGCTTAATTTCCATATCTCTGGTATGAAATCGACACTTGTACATCTTTTTATGTCTGAATGCTATTAAGAATGAAGGTTTACAGTTTCTGCTTTTGATTGTTAAACTATATATTGTGCACAAAAATACAAACTTTTATAACTGAATGTGTTTTAAAACTATTTTCTCCTAGAAATGTCTTTGTTTAGTTTCCTGTCCTTGAAAAACTTGGCAGAACTAGTTGCTACTATGCAATGAGGAAGTTCCTCTTCTATTTTTATTTCACAGAAATCCCAATGCTAAGAAAAGAATGGGTGTGGTTGGGAGGACAGGAATATTGTGGTCTTTAACACTCTCATTCTGATCCCTGCATAATCAACACCTCCTGAATTCAGACTATGAACTATGTCCATCTCTTCTTTGAAAGACCATGACATACATGGGAGTGTATTCAGGATTATAAAGGAACAAAGTAAAATACCTTAAAACTTTCTAGTTAAGTATTGGTAACAGATGCCTAGCAAGTAACTAGTCCTGTAGACGAAATGTAGTGATTTAACCTACTACCAATGCAATTTCATTTGTGAGGCAATTTAAATTGTATTTTCTCTCATACCAGAGTCTCAGATTCCCAGAACACTCTTAAGGGGGAGGAGGTATGGAGGGAAATAGAAACTTTTGTTGACTTGCAATGTGTTCAGAACTGCAGTTCAGAACTGCAAGAGAGACTAGCATACCTGGGGAGAGCTTGGAAGAAGTACTTCTAATATACTCTATACCTACCACTAACTAGGAAAAGAAACTAGGGACAGCCTGCTTATGTAACTATTATGAGGAGGCAGCACGTATTCCATGGATACACTTAAAGGACAATACTTGATTAATTCAAGCTTGTCTACTCCTTGATGAAAGGCAGCTTTTTAACACAGCAGTAACTGTACTATGGACTGCAGCACGTGCTGCTTGTACAGCTGCTGTACTATGGACTGCAGCACGTGCTGCTTGTACAGCTACTTGCAGAACTCACCTCTGTGAAGGCTGTATGGTGACACAACTCACTCTTTACACCACACAGTGACCTGCAGTTACTGATTGACCTTTGCTGCGCTTGAAGCAATGCAGTGTCTAAATGCTGGTGCAACAGATGGATGAAATGTGTGTCTTACTGCAATGGAAAATTGGAGAGCAAGAGATACAGGTCTGAAACAAAATACACAAATGGTTTATATTGTTAACTAGGGTAATGTTCTACCTCAGTAATTCCAAAATTAACAAGCTGCAAGCGTAATTGTGCATAGAAATTAAATTGGTTTATAGCTTCACTTGTTGTGGGGGTGATGGGAAAGGAAAACAGGAAGTCCCAATATAAAACTACTAACGGGTTATGTAGAGTGCTGAAATGTCTAGAACAGCATTCTGCTATGTGACTTAGTCACAGGTCATTGCTGTGAGTTAAAACAGGTAAGGGCATCAGCCAGTTATTTTTCCCTTGAAACAGAAAAAGTCTTCCTCTGTTCTGGAACAAGTTTAGTTAATTGGGACTACAGTTCCAATCAGTATTTTACATGGTGCTTTGTCCATGCTGGTCTACAAAAGCTTTGATAACTGTCTTAACTCCAAGGCAGCAAAGGAGCCTAACAATGAGCTACTGAAAGGTTTCTAAATGTACTAGTGATTATGAAAAAGAAATGGTGACTTACTTAAATACTGCCCACAATAGTAAGATTTTTTTATAGCAATGCTAAGTCCATAATTTTCAACAATTCTGTTCTACCATCTCCTCTTACGCATTGTTGTTGAATAGAAAAAAAGAATCCTGAAAAACGTGTTAAATGAGAGAAGCAGCATCTCTGAGCACAGATACTTTCAAAAAACAGTAAAAGCAAAATGCCACCACAGCACAGTATTGCCAAGTGCATACATACTGATGATAGACCACTCCTTTGGTGTGAATGCAAAGGGGGAATCTGCTAACTGCTAATTTGTTCTGTTGATGTCTCATGCACAGCAAAGCTCTAGGAAAAAAAAAAAGCTACTACTTAAGTGAAATTTAGGTATCAAGTAGAATGAGCTAAAATTTAGAACAAGTGTGGAGGCTTTATTCAGTACTCAATTTTCATGTCATAATCTGTGGAATCTGTTTGTATGAAGTTGAATAGATTTCTGACTATACAGGGCTTTGCATTATGGTAACACATCATTAAGTGTTCTTAAAGCACTTCCCTGGTTATGTCTTACAAAACAAAGTCTCATAAACATTGTTAGCTATCAGTTGCTTGTGACAAGAAGCTAGTAGTTCTTTTATGAAATAGCTGGAATGGGGATTCTTAAGTACAACTTGTTCCCTGTTAAATAATGAATCACATCCATCCTTTGAATAAGAAGCTGATGTCCCCTAAAACACTCTTGTAGGTATTTACTATATAAGAATTGAAATAAAATGGCAACAGGGTCAGGGAAATATGCTCTCTGAGCATCTCACAAAAGAATCACTTATTGCTAATCATAATTATGAGTGTAATGTTGAAGTGTAGCTGTTACCAACAACTGACAGACTCAAGCAGCTAAGCAAGGGCTTTCAGTGACATCTTAGTACGACTTATTAAAATGACAACAGTTACACCAAATAAACTTGAACTGATTTTTTGAAAATAATTTACTAAAATATACAAGTACATTTTCCTTTTCAGTATAAGTTACATAATTGCATACATTTTTAGCTCTTTCTAGGTGCTTTTGGTAATAAGGCAGCAGCAGTGGGCTGACAACTAAAACCTTCAGCATTGCTCTGTACACAAGGAGTCAGTGCAAGGATATTATATTTTCTAGCAATATACATTTTTACTGAATACACTGAAGATGAACCTAATTTTTATTTGATACAGCTCAAGCAAAAGTGGATTGTAGTGCAATTCTTGCTTATGGGAAAAGAAAGCCTGTAGAATAAAATAAAAATGAAGGATGCTCAAACCACAATTTGTTTACTGGAAGTTGTTAATAAAACATTTAACTTAACCACAGCTATTTGTGCTTCATAAAAAAAAATCCCAACTTATACAGGTTATAAACTAAAACCTCATTTGTAAAAGTTCTTCTGTGCAGAACAGTGCTTACTGCAAGACATACAGTGCTTTGGTGGTAGAACTTCCATGTGCTATCATGGAAAAATGTTTCCAGAAGAAGTAATCCTCTTACAAATCAACAGCCAGCTTCCTGACAAAAGGGAACTGGCAACTTTGAAATGCTTGTTCCCTTTCTCTGTGAAAGAACAAGCCCTGACAAAGGAGAACATGTACTGTGTTAAAAGCTATTGTGGCACAAAAATCAAAACTGGCCCCTGGGCAGGTTCATCAGTTCAATACCTATATTCTCTAGTTCAAGTTTATTCAATGTGGCCTTAACAGGCTGTTTCAGACTACTAGAAGAGGAGTACTCTGATCATTTCCATCATTAGTCTTGGTTTAAGTCAGTGAAGCAGATGCTTCTAGTGTAAGTCTTCTTGCTGGTAATATACAGGGTCAGAATAGTGATCATGCAAACTTCTTCTTTGTAGCTGTAAATCGTTCCATGTACTACAAAGAAAACAAAAAAAAAATTCTAAGATTTTTTTCAGAAATTCATAGAGGATTTCTTACTACTAAAGCAGCTAAGCTTCTGCTCTCAGATTCAAAAACATTCTGCATCTAAAGCAATTTTTTATATCCCAGGCATAACTATTAGAGTTTTCATTTCAAACAAACAAAGACACCCCCAAAAATTTCTGGCATTTGCTGCAATTCAGATAAATGGTCAAATCTCCAGTGTTAAGGATGAACTAGTATTAAATACTTAATGAATTCTGTATAATACAAAGCATCCATTATTTTTTGTCACATCAAAGTGAAGATGCATCTGTCATTATTAGCTACCCTTCAAAAGATGCTGATGAAAGAACACTGACCCTGAATCCTATGAGAAAGTTATCTTTTAAAAACTCTTGAAGTTATTTTCAGAGGTTGGTTATGAATCCAGTAGTGATGACACCATCAACAGACTATTTTGTACTATTATTCACCAGCATAAATGCTTAGTATTCTGAGAAAGGACTTCACCAGGAGTTTCTTAAAAAAAAAAAGACAAAAAACCCCAACCTTGTCATAACCTTCCAGTTCTCTGAGTTTCTTGATTTCAAAGAGGTTGCCTTCTACTGCAAGCAATGAGATCTGGGAGTCACTGAGGATACTCTGAGGCAGCATGCTGAGTTCTAGACAGTTTTCTTCTAAACGCAAGACTTTGAGGCGTGGACAGTGGGAAATCTGCACTGAGATCTGAGAAATCTTGTGGAAATAAAAAAAAAGAAATGGGATTAAAATGGTAGTGATCAATGATTATTAAAGTGATCTGTTTCAGACTTATACTGAACAATTACCATATTCTACATTAACAGTAAGTACTTAAAAACAATGCATAAGTAACAAATGACCAAAAATCAAAATAACTTTTTTTATTCCATGATGACAAGCAACCTACACATCTGTTTATCACATTCCTACTCAAGAACTGTTCAAATAATTTTCTGCAAGACTAAATTCAGGATTTTTTAATTAATCAAATCAGGCAGTTGGATGTATTGGTACACGAATTCTAGTTATTCCTCATTTGTGTTGTGTCCAGGAGATGTCTTTTAGCTACAAGGTTTCGATGATCTCATCTTATGTTCCATGTCTGTACTAAGTCCAAGATAAAGTGTGTCCTAAGTCTACCTGCCCAGAACATGTCAGTTACCAGACCTGATTCTGATTCAAATTGAGCTCGATAGCCTGCAGTTCTCCCACAGTGTCGGGCACATTTTGGATCTGGTTTTTGGAAAGATCCACCACATCCAAATGGCGAAGACCGGAGAGTTGTGTCGGCACAGTCCGCAGCTGGTTTCCAGAAAGGCTCAGGGTTTTCAGAGCTGAAAGTTGTCCAAATGCAGCTGGGAGCTGCCTCAAGTGATTGCCATTCAAGTGTAGTGTTTCCAGTTTTTTCAGTTTGCACAGCTCCTCAGGCAAAGCAGCTAGAGAAAGGACAGAAAAACATATGACCTAAAAAGCAGTAAACATTCATACCCATTTAATTCAAATAAGCTTCGGCATAGAGAACAGTGCTATATTAAGTCATTTCTCACTGAATTCCTCCCCAGATTTCCAGTGAAGGCACAGATCCCTGCACAGAAACTTAAGCCCACAGACAACATGTGCTTTTTAACCATCATCCATAAATGTATTAAAAATAATCTGCAGACAAGGCAGACCTTCAAATTATGGTCTGAAATCCTTATTCAGAAGGTTTTAGCCTGTCAGTTACAGTCCTTACACTCTGCCAACATGTTTTGTGACACCTGAAATGCCACAAATTCACAGCTTCACCTTTGCCCTTTAAAAGTATTACTCAACTTGCTCAGAAGTAAGTTATGAGATAATTCATACTGTGTCATACCAGCACACAAACCTCACCAGGCAAGGTCTGCTGCCATCCATTCATCCCTCTTTCCACCTACACATGAGCATAACCTCTAACACTCCTGAGCTGCACTACAGATGGTGAGGTTTGTAAATTATCTTTGTTTTTTCAAAAAGGCAGATAATACATAATTATGCATAAACCCTCTAGTTTTTTCACTGTGATTTTTCCATAATGATGGAAACAGCAACAACTGCTGAATGGCCAGCAACATTGTCTAGATATCATCTTCATTACCTGTTCTCTAGGCAAGTGCTAAGCCATCTGACACTGTTAAACCCTCAGATCAGGTTAAGTCACAGCACATAACCTCTATGGGTTTAAGTACTCATGTGTCATTGTAAAATTGATAATACACTAAGTGGCAACTAGTTTTGTAGAATTTGTGATTTAGAGGTTTTTACTCTGTACATGAACCCCAAAGATTTCAGTTTAGGTGACTAAACTCCCCATGTACATCTTGTGAGAGTTAAATAATTAAATTTAGGTTTTGATAGAGAAAACGAGTTATTATCCTAAAAATGAGTGGAGATATTAATTAGCAGGCATACTCAGTTTGTTGTTGTTTAGAGCAAGGCTCTTCAAAAAGGAAAATTTCCCAATGAGAGGTGGCAAGAGCTCAATTTTGTTGTTCGACAAGTCTATTGTCCTTAAGTTGCTTGCTAGCTTCTGCAGATCTTCAGGAAACTATTGGGGGGGAAAAAGATACAGCATTTAAAGAGTTGATACAAATTTGAATGTTCAAGTCTACAGCTTAAAATTTTAATTGTATCACTGTTACTTACTGTTATATGTATCACAACGTCCAATCACCACAGTGTGATTGGCAAATTTGTTTAATACATATTTTTAATTTTTTTTTTTCATCTGGGAAGGGGAAAAGGTGTATAAAGAAAACACTAACATCTAGAAAGAGTAATTTTTCACCCAACTAAGTAAAATTAAAACCATTACATTTTCATCCTCTTGTGTGCCTCTCTTAAACATGCCTGTCATTTAAAATACTCTACAGCCAGTTAATAACTCTATATTTTAGCAGAGTATGATTTGAAAGTTTTTCTCCTGCTTTCCTTTTTAAATAATTATTTATACCATTTTCCTTATTTTTATTTACATCCTGTACCACTTTGGCACTAAGCCTTGGCATTCAGGCGAAAAAAAGAAAAACCTGACAATCACCATCAAGGAGTCCTGGTGAATAAGCAGTGGCTTTCATCCTCCTTTGGCTTGACAGAGAAAAAGTGAAGAGAGGAGGTAGGACAGTGGAAGAAGGTATGTTAGAAAAGGCTTGGATATAGAGTTATTTTTGGCTATCCTGTGAATTGTTGCTCGACTTATGGTTCCATTCTGTGTTTTTCTGCAGCTGAGTCTAAGATAATTTCTAATATAATAAAGTTTCACCATGCTTGCTGCCAGCCCAATGAACAGCCTGTACAGACCATTTATATGGTTACAATTTAATACAGCGTAAATATCTAAATGTGACAATTTGTGGAGTACCTTTCTAAGTAACAATACAGTTATAAATACAGTATTTTCCTCCTCAAGTTTACAGCCAATTTCTAAAAGCACAACATCATAACTAGTATTTCTTGAACATATATGCACTGTAAAGAATAAGCTCATAAGCATACAAGTGCCCTGACAGATAAATCCTCAATCAGAAGACGATGCAAGCAAAAATAAAATAAAATAAAATAAAATAAAATAAATCTTGAAATATTTTCCATGACTGCTTAGAAGAAATACATGCATGCAAGTGCATTATGACAGGTGGGAATTTCTCTCTGAAAGTCAGTCATACACACCAACAGCCGTGTTTCCCCTCCCGGTGCATTACCTCATTAAGCCCCTTTCCCGTTAGCTGAAACACACCAGTTTTCTGTGCTGTCTCCAGGTGGGCTTTTAGTGCACTATTTCCCATCCTAGCAGTTCTCTGTCACGCACCCGGAGCGGGAGTGATGGTGTCAGCCAGTTTTACTCTCTGCTAGAGAACTGCGATCCAAAGCCTCTGGGATAAAGCAAATGTAAAAAGTCATTTTATGCGCACTGTCCCCAACACTACAAGCATTCTGACACTGAACCATTTCACTGCTGTGTTTTCACCTCTATCATACCTAAAACCTAGAAGGTTTACCTAGACGAAGGTGTCTTCCCTACAGCAGTTTGACTACTGAAACTATACAACAAGCGCAGTTAAAGCTAAGTGGGGAAACTGCACATTTGTTACATTTGGCCTCTTTCGATGCCCCGCAGCATGAGGAGATTCTCCACGGAGACAGGCTGGGACTTCTGTGGCATCTACCAGCGCTGGCCTGCCGACAATGCTACCGGTTTGTTGGCTTTTTTTGAAACCTTTATTCTATTTAGAGAACTGATTCCTCTGCCGTGACTATTAGCGGACACACGACACCCACCCCCGTAACCCCGAAGCGGGGTTTAATCCCAGGGCGCACGGGTCACAGGCCCGGGATTAGTGCGGGGCTCGGAGCGGACTGAAGCCTGGGGGCAGCACGTAAGCAGCCGCGACGGGGAGCCCGACAGGAGATGCGCTCCGTGCCGCCCGGCAAGGGGCGAGGCCGGCACTGA
>VZRX01013187.1:310607-438093 GCA_013398075.1 Notiomystis cincta | reverse complement strand
CCTAGTGAGCGCTTTAAGGGCAGCACCCTTAACGGGACTGGCGGCGCTGAACTCTTGGGTAAAACCCGCGCTGGTGCAAAGGAGAATTTGGGGGCAGCGCGAAATCCCCGTCCCTTGTCCCGGGGGTGCCGCTCTCCCGTCTCAGGCGGAGAAGCGCGGTTTGGATGCTGGAGACGCTGCCGCGGGGCGGCTCTGCCCAGGCTTTCCCCGAAGCTCCGGCTCTCCGGCGGGGAAGTTCCCGTGCTTTCCCTGCCGGGGGCTGCCTGGGCCGGGCTCTCCGCTGCCCTGCCCTCCGCTCCTGCGGGGCGGNCACAAACAAGAAGATGCCGTAGCACAATGTTCTGGTGTTATTTGTATATAATACATGCTTAAAATCTTGCAGACTTTGGGAATTCGGAGAGGGAAAGAGAAAAAGCGAGCAGCCCCAATGTCAGCGGCTGGTAATTTACTACTCCTGATAGAGAAATGCTATAGCACTCCAAACAGGAATGGTTTGAAAAGTGGTACAAGCTCTCAGGGCCAGTCTTTGATTTGATGCTGTCTTTCTTTTTGGCACGAGTCCCTCACGTTGTCTTCTGACTGCACGGACTTTTGTGATAAATAACTCTTTCATGCAGTAGAGAAAATGATTCTTGAAGAGTTGCCCATCCAGAAAACTAGCCTAGTCATTTAGCCAGCAGTACACTAGCATATTTTGGACTCTCTGTTCTTATTTGTCTGTGGATTTTATTTTTTTTTTTTTTTAAAAAGACACCAGGGAGTTTTAAATAAAATTAAAAATCCCACCCAAGACAAGCCTGCTAGTATTAATAGAAAAGGGAAACGTGCAAAGTAATCTACAGGTTTTCAACACATTTTGCCTTTCAGTCAGAGCTAACTGATTTTTAAACTTCTCTGTCCATAATTTTGTTTAAAGTCGTGCTTGGGTTATATAGTTCTGATTTGTTGCACAGTTGTGAACAGAACAGATTTTAATAGATACTGGCATATTTTAAGAAGAGTTGCAGCATTGAAGTAAGCTAAGCTTAACCTTTTATTACTTGGTGTTGCTCTAATGGTGGATATATTATTTGATTTTTGTCATTATCTTCCCTCTCACTAGATCCTGGTTGGTGAGGAATGTTGTACCACATCTGCCTTAATGTTTTTCCTGGGTGGGTTGCTTTAAATAGTGCATAATAGTCAATATATCATTATAGCATTAAACAGCACCTGTAACCGTCAGATAAGGTGTGATAAACAGGAAAACCTTTGATGTAGTGAGTGTGGGCCAGCTGTTTGGAGAGGAGGATGTGATCAGAGAGGTGGGCAGCTTCCTGCACATGGGAGAAATTAATCTGAGGCTGACACAGAAATGTTTGTATGAAGGTGAGAGTGGAAACTGCAGGGAGAAACTGTGAAGTAACTCCATCTACTCAGCTCATGATGGTGTCACAGAAGGGATAGGGGAGGGAGGCAGAGACCAGTCTTGTGGTATTTGACCCCAAAGGCTATTGCCAGTTGGTCCTTCTACTGTGCTGCCTCAGCTGAGGTCAGCAAAAGCATTTCAAGATGGATTTTTATATTTTATAAATGGGAAGGGGAAGTGGTTGTATATTCTCTGTGAAGGCTTTGACATGAGAACTTGCTTTCTAGCCTTGAACAAAATTGTCCAAATGTAATGACTTAGAGGTAAATAGCAAATATATGAAGGCTTCAAGTAGTCTTGAAACACATTGGAAGGACTAAAACTCTCAGTGGGCTTAAAGGTCTGCTCTCTTCCAGCTTCTTACACTGTTTCCATACTGTCACCACACAAACCTCTCACCATCTCTGCACACACTCTGCAATTACCCCTACAGGGTACCCATATTGACAGAGATTCTATGATCTTTTAGATGTTTTTAAAAGTAAGACTTCCTGCAGTAAAAATTTCAGTTCAATTGGATTGAAGTACACTCTCAGTTCCAGCCAAAAGTACTAAACCTGGCTTTTTAAGAGTACCAGAATTTGGAAAGCTGCAGGCAAAGGCTAGAACTCATGGGTCAGTTGGTGGTTTCTAGACTATCATACAAATTTCCTCACTGCTGCTCTTCATTTAATTTACAATGGCAGATGAACATTGGTTTTGCATCTTAAAATCTAATGAAAATTCAGACATTAAAAAATGTTAATGCAGAAGCTGTTGACATTTCTGTTATTTAGCATAAGGCAAAGAGTGGTCTTTTTGTTCTGCATCTGTATGGTGCCCATTACAGTGCATTCTTTGATAGAGAACTCCTATGCTCAAATAATTTATGACAGATATAAAGCACACAAAATGCAGAAGTTTTTCCATTGCCTAAAGTTTAAGCAGCCTGTAGCCAGTGTTCTTCATAATGCTATCAGTCATTCTGTAACAGACTAAATGATTTTTTTATCACCAGAATATAGTTCTGGGTGTAAATTCAGTAAAATATTTTCCCTGGAGTAACATTTTAAAGTCTTTATTACACTTTTACCATTCTGCATACTAAAAAAGATTTGTTACTTTGTGGTTACACGGATACTTGCTCTGTGTAAATACATTTCCCCCTTAGAATGAAATATGGAAGCCTGAATGGGTGCATTAAATTGTCTGTAGACATAGGTAATAATCAAGTACTAAATAGGAACTGGGAACTGGTGAAATACCTTTATGGTTTATTTCTGGACATCTTAATGCTTGGTGTATTGGATGTGAGACTTTTGTAAGGAAAGTGTAATGTTGTTTTTGGCTGTCAGTCAGAAGCTGTTGATGGAAACACTTTGAGTGCTAGCACGTAACTATGTGAACTGGGAGTGTTGTTCCTCTTTCTTTTCTGATTGCTCTGTGCAGGATGCCAACACTGCAGTCTGCAGTGTGGTGCTGTGATAGGAGACCTCACCCTCCAGACTTGGAAATGGTGTGAGAGGCTGAGAAAGTATTCAAGTGTTTCAGTGCTGTGTCCAGGGCTCTCCTTGTGCCTGGGTAGCTCTCTTAATGCCGTGCTGGATGTTTGTATGCTACAGAAACACCTGCAGTGTTGGACAGGTCCTTTTACTTTTTTATGTAGGCCAGCAGAAACCAATTCTAGTTTTTATGTGCTGCCGGGTTCAAACATCTTTGTCCCTTTGCTGTGGTAACCCACCACGATCCTGGTACCTCCCTGTGGCTGCTGAGGGCTCCTACAGAGTCTCAGCCCTGTGTTATGTAAGAGGAGAGAGGGAGGGCTGTTTGTGCGTGGGAGCCCTCTGGGCAGGGAGGGATCCCATGTGCAGGGCAGTGTCGTGTGGGGGCCAGGACAGAGCACAGCTGCCTCCTGCCTTTCCCTCCCGGATCCACTACAGCTGGGCTCTCCATCCAGCTGGTCTCAGTCCACTCGTGTGCACCCAGGGCTCAGTCCTTATCACAGTGTAGTTTGAGAGCTACTACATAAGTCAGAGATGGGAAAGAAGAATTTTTACAAAGCAGTGCTCTATACCACAATGATGAGTCTCTTGCATTTCTATAGGATTCTCTTCTTAGCATGCACCAGTGACTAGAAGACATTGCATTCCTTCATGAATTGTGGAGTGAGACCTGAGTAAAATGATACACAGCAAGTTTGTTTAGTTAAATTGTAAAGTTATAGTGTTGTTAGGTAAAAATTTGACACTAGGGCATCCAAGTTGCCATGTGAGGCTTTTGAAACCTTTATTTTGCTTCAGGGATAGGACCTGAAGTTTGGGAGTTACTTGTACAGGACCAAGCAAAACATAAGATCTATTTTGCTGTTGAAAATATCATCTCCACTTTTCAATTGCTTCTCTGGCCTGGAAAAGGAAAGAGCTCTTATTTGAGAGAGTCTTTCCTGGTGGCTTTACTAACTCAAAAATGAACTTTCCCATCCTCTATGAACCTCACCTGAAAGAGTTGCTAAACAGATTAGTTGATCCAAAAGCTGCCCTTTGCCTTTTTCTGCTTTGCTTTGTTTCTGAGCTATAACTTGAAGCCTCCTGGCCAGCTATGTATTCCTCAGTCCCCTCAGGAGTTCCTGACCTCATCCTCCACACTCTGGCAAACAAAAGCATCAAAGAAATGTCCAAAGCATTAAAGGTAGTCCTAGGTGGCAAAGCTGAACTACACTTGCAGCTGTGCAGGTGTTTACTATCTCAGTCTGAGCTGCAACAGTTGTTTTCCTCATTACTGCTGCTCTGTATGACATATTCCTCTAACTGCCTTCCTGGAATGCAGCACTTAGTGAGGCTTGAGGATAGGGTGGGAAGGAGGAGTTAAGTTTGAGATCCCAAGAATTCAGGTGAGCAAGCCCATGCCTGGGAGGGAATTTTAGGGAAAGTTTCTCACTCAGAGTTTCTAGAAAATGGCTTGGTGTGTGAGGCTGACTTGAGCAGTGTGCTGAGCATAGCTTCACTGAATAGCTGAGAAAGGACTCAATTGGTGGGTGCATCATCATGAGAATATTTTTAATCTATTACTATTCAAAAGGAAAGCTATGTGGAAAAATAAAATTACTTAAAGATCATTTTAGAGATGATGCAAAGTAAATCACTATTGGTCTTTACTTTGCTAACTAGTCCCTGCTGTGCTCTATCTCCTTTGTTCTTTGTAATCACATTATAGTAAACAAAGGAAGGATTATTTTGCAAGGCAGATTTACTACTGTTTTATGGACTGTGCTATCAACTATTCTATGTGTTCATGTGTAACCACAAGAACTCAGATACAGCAATGTGGTCTACTGCTGACAAGAGTGATAACTTGTAGTAAATTTTGTAGAAAACATTCTTTGAATCTTAGGCATAACAGATGTTAAATGCTTTATCAAAAAAAAACTGAAGCAACAGCAGATTGGAGCTTGTTGTTGTTCTCCTTGTATTTTTTCGTATATATGTTCCTTGAGACTTCGTTGCTGTTGCCCTCTCACACAAGGAGAAAGGGCAGACTTCTGTCTAGCTTAAGAGCTGGTCTCAGGGATCCTTGTGGGTCTCTTCCAGCTCAGAGTATTCTGTGACAGAATATTCTGCTGGCCATTGCATGGAACACAGAACTTCTGCTGATGTTGTGTGACAGTGCCCGTGTGCCTGTGCTCGTGTGAGCCAGGAGCACAGGGTGCTGTCTACTGATGGTTTACTTTGCAGAGGAAGAGGCTGTCTCTTACCTCTCTGCCCATCCAAAAGCAGTCACAACGATATCCTAAAACATCACCAGCAAATCCAGCTTTTGGAAGCCTTCTATTTTCTCCTAATATTTTGCACTTTCATAGAAGACATTTCCTCCCAAGTCCTAAGGATACTTTATAAGTTTAGAATGTTTTGGAGCAGAGATCAGACTTTTGTATGCAGCACAGAAAAAGGAGGCACAATGGCATTAAATAACCTGTCTGGAGCCATGTCTTTGCTGGGTGGTTTCATTCTTTAAGACCCCATGCTCTGTCTGAGAGAAGTTGTAGTGGTGTAAGGTGGTGTGACTTCATGCACAGAGATCTCATCTCCCCTGGGGAATGATGCAGTCTTTGGATGCTAAGTTTTGTGCAGTACATGGTGAGACATCACTACTGTGCACAGAGAATTTATGTGAGTTTTGGGTGAGTTTCCTTTTCTTTAATCCAGTGCTTTATGTGAATTTTAGAAAGCAGTGCACTTCTAAAATTTTATTGCCACCTTCCTATCTGTAGCATTTACTTAAAAGAAAATAAGAGTTTTGTCCTTCTGTTTTCAAAGTTTAGAAGTCTATTACAGTAGCTGCTTTTAATAATAAAAAATAATAAAATAAAAGAGGTACTAAACCAGAAGGGTGAGAGAGCACATTGCAGCATTCAGTGTCTCAGCCATTTATTTAAATATGATCCCAGACTGAAGTTCTGGGTGGAATGAAAACTGACTTCTGTAGCCAAATTCTGGTTTGTGTGGAAAACACGGCATTTGTACAGAATTCCTTTGATGCAAAAGCCTGAATTATATTATGTCATTGCTCAGTAAACAGCTGTGAAATCAAGGGTGGATGAAACTGCACTGACTGGACCATAGCTTTGTTTTAAATCCTCCTTATTTCATGCTTCTTTAAATGCTGATGGTATGACAGATGAAAAATACTCTTTCCTCTCCTCTTCCCTCCTCCCCTCCATGTCTCTGCATGAAAAGAAAACATCATAATTCCAAAACAGTTCTAAGCACTGCTGTATCATCAGGAGTATTTCTGACTTGGATTTATCAAGGAACATGCCTCATGTTTGTATTTGTGCCAAATATTCATATTTTTATTGCTATATAGTATTTGCAAAGGAGAATGGGGGAAACCCCACAAGAATAAATGGTAATCACTAGAACTGGTGATTTTTGACTTTCAGATTGTGTTAGGCATTATGAGGGCCAATGAAAGCTCCATGCAGCTGGGAGTAGCCTTAAAAAAAAGCTTGAGCAGCATGTCTCATATAGCAGCGTGCTGTCTTGGTGAACTCTGTGTACTTGGCTTCAGTAGAGAGTTTAGAATTATTTATAAACATCTGTTCTGAATTTGGTAGGAGGATTGCTGAGCGGGTGTGCACTCCCATTTGCAAGACACAGTGAAACAGTTTTGACTTTAAAGAGAAATATCCAAAATGGTATGAGAATAATGAGAAACACTGAAAAACGAATCTTAGATAAATTTACTTGATTGTTGGTACTTTATTTTGACATACAAAAAAATCCTGCATTGGCCAAAGTGAGGATGTTCATACTATTAGCACCTCGACTTTGACAGGTTACTGCAGCAGGTGTAAGGATACATATTATGCTGGTGTTGTGGAAGGATGCTGTGCTTAGGGAAGTTGTGGTTGTAGGTACCTTAACTTGTCAGTAGAATGCAGAAACTCTGGTGGCTGAAAGCTTTGACATTCTTCCCTACAATTTTTGATGGAGCAGCATGGACTCTTGGTGCTCTTCTCATTGCACCCTTGGTCTCCCAACAGGTACCTCCTCAACCCATTTGTCTGGGAGAGTGTTCTCTGAAGACTTGCAAAGCTGAGAATATGTCCTGCATAGTTTGTGTCTGTGTTTCCCTGGCCAAGGTCGGTCAGGCACTCAAGAAGTGCAAAAATGGCAGCTTCTCAAAGATACTTCTGCCAAGGCTGCCAATAAACAAGAGTCAGAGACACTGGACAACATACTGTTAATGGAAAAGAAAGGATAAATCTGACTATCCAAGGTTTTCCCCATAAAATCTTTAGACTTCATGACCAAGAAAATACATGGGCTAGATTTTCTCCAGGATTATACATAAGCTGCTGGCATGGTGATTGCATAGGTGTGGCACAAAGTGTCCCCAGGTACAGGTGGTAAATGTCTGCCTTGCTTAGAGGCTGTCACAGGTGTGGGTCACGTCCTGGGAAGTGACAGTCCAAGAGACAGCAGGAGTAACTGCTGGTATACAGCCTGCCACTTTTTTTTTTCTAGAAGAGCCTCTGCAAGAGGGGAGGGATTGATATTCTTGACACACTGCTTTTGAGGGACTGTTTCAGTGCAGGTTGAGATTGGGTTTGGAGTTAACTTGGGTGGTGGGAATTGGCAGGAAAGCATTAAGTACTCACAAAGATTACATTGCAGGGTTACTTTCAAAAGTTCTTTAAAAATTATTTAAGAATTTTTTTCTGCTTGAGTTGTATATATTGGCTTTGGTGTGTTTGATTACTTTGGTGAGCACTTTGCTGGTCTGTATTTGTGGAAGCTGTTTTGTTGCATGACATGTCTACTGCTAATGACTACAGTACTTTTGCTTTATCACATGTACATGTTCCTAAAAGAAACAGGCAACTTTTTAAAACTCAGCTTCCTTTGTTCTGCAAGTGCCTGACTGTTATTTGAGAGGGAGGAGGAGAAGTGGGGCAAATTTTAGAATGTGTAAAAAAACAACTTCCCTCTTTCTTTCCACCCACTGCTTCCTCCAGCTCTGCATACCTCCTTGCACTTCTGTGCTCTGTGTCTGAACTCATCTCACAGAGATTCAGCAAGCTGTGGAAGTGTCCCTCTCAGGGGTCTTGATCCTCCCACGACTCTTTCCCACTGGCTCATTCTTGCAGAGCTTCTTTGTCCCTGCGGGGTTGCATTAGCTTTACATGTTGGCTGCAAAAATTATTTCTCATAGCAGCAGCAAATGGGATGAGATTTCCTTTGGTCTGCCTGTATTTTCTGGACTGCTGCAACAGCTTTGTTTCTGTCAGGTCCCCCTTGTAGCTCCTCATTACAGCCCTGCCCCTGCATCCTGTACTTGTGTCACTGTTCTGTTGCTGGGTCTGCATTTCTCTGAAGCTTTCCATGACTGAGAAGGTGTAGGTCTTTCCTGGGACAAGCACCATTAAGTGGTGTTTCAACAGCTTTATCTTTGTTCAGGGAGCTGATTTTCATGGGAAGTAATTTAAGAGAGGTGTTTCCCAAACACAGCATGCATTTTTCAAGAAGTAGGGGAGAAGAGAGGATGGGGAAACTAAATGTTAGGACCACAGTGACTGCAAAGCAGCATGGTCTATGGAGCTGCTGGCAGCTACAGGTTGCTTTGTTTATGCTCCCTGGTCTCTGGCTGTTTTAACTGCAGCAGAAAGGAGGTGTCTCCATTCCCCTCCTGTGTTCCTGCCCCTTCTCTTGCTTTGGCTCAGCTGATTGTGTCACCACTGTGCTCAGTGCTCTGGAAGGGCTTGAGAGTCCTGTGACACCTTGATTATTTATTTTGGTGTGGGTTTTTTTTCCTGGTCACAGTTGATCTGAGTCATTGCACAGATATGTGATTGCTCGAAAGTAGAAACGTGTGTGGGAGGCTGGAGCAGCAAAGAGAAATTGCCTCTTTCAGCAATAGTCTGGAGTTAACATAAAAGTCTGGGTGCTGTGAATATGCACCCAGAGCAAGGGGAGATTTCAGTTCTATCCCTGTTTTCTGGTGGCTTTCTTGATTTGTGAGACTGAAACAAAGGTACTTGACTGCTGCATAGAGCTTAATGTCTGCATAGTGTGGAATCTTTGATACCCTGTTACCACAGGGTATTGAAGGTGGCAGTTTCATTTTGTGCTGTTTGTATTTTACTGGGTTTATGTTTATTTTAATATGAGTAGATATGTAAATACAAGTATAAAATATTTTATATCTAGAAAATTTTTGTAGATTTTATATTTGGACTTCTTTCTTTGTGTCTAATATTTAGTAATGGCTGTAGCCTATGAGAGCACCAGTCTATAAGAACCCACAAAGAAAAGTCAGTTGTTCATAGGGTTGTGTGTAACATGTGTGGACTGAAAGCAGTGTATAATTAATAATTAATTTCATGTAATTATTATAGCTTGGGTTGAGAACTGTTTGTTGTTGAGGTTGCCTTACTTATGCAACTAGAATGCCCTGGCATTGAAAACGATTAAAAGCTTTTCCAGATTTAAACCATTTGAGTACAAATATTGTATTCATGAATGCCTGCCTCAGACTAGATTTCTTAAAATTATTTTTAAGCTTCAACCAGAAGAGTTCAGTTGCTGCAGGAGATAAGATTGTGGGGAAATTATGTTTTAAAATATATAAAAGCCCTATAGGGGGACCTTTTATTTGAGTTCCCCAACTGATTTTAAAATTTGGAATCTAATGTGATTCCCATCTCAATCTACCCATTTCTTCCCAAGTTCTAAATAACTAAAACTCTTTAACATTCTCAGTGAAGATTTGTAATAGCATAGCAGGTAAAAGTTTTAAGGAATTTGCTTTCTCTCAGCTTGGATTCTCTAGTATTGACCAACTCATGCTTGCATCATCCCCCTGAGTAAAAAAACCTTATTCTTTGAGCATTGCTTTAATAAGTGGAGCTCAGTGTTGTCTAAGCCACAGCTGAAGCCCAGAAATGAGACCTGAGAACAAGTTCTTCTCTTTGATTTGTTCTCAATTATCAGTTTGCTGACCTCAGCTGGTGTCCAGGAAGAAGCACTGGTTTACTTGTGGAGTGTACAAGTAAACTTGGGTTAGACACTGGAAGAACTGACAGGAAGAGCAGGATTATGTATCCTTGGAGCAGACATCAGCCACAATGCAGTAGGAGAAGGGGCACAAGACCTGCAGAGTAGTAGAAGACTGCCCTGGGCAAGTGGACATGATGTCAGTGAGACACATAGCAGATACCTGTAGGGAATGACGTGTATGCATAGGAGGAGAAGGATAGGAACTGTTTAGGCTGATAAGACTGGAGCATTAAGGAATGAAAACTAAGGATGCTCATGGGATTGGGGAACAGATTAGGGCCAAGATCATACCTGGGCAGTGAAGGAAAGAGTATGTGTAACCAAAGCAAGCTCTCTCCTAAAGGATCACTCTGGTTTTCTGTGTCTTCTGCTGTTCTTAAAATATTGCGAAATTCCGTCAAAATGTCCCATTGCCTCTTAAATCAGATCTGCTGTACAGGGTAATTGTCAGCTTTGTCCATTAGCTCACCTGGTGGAGATCTGTACATGGATATGTAAGTCTCCTGGGAAACTTACAGTGGAAAGCATTTGCTTGTCAAAACATCTGCACAGTTACACATGTCCAGGTTAAATGCATCAGTTGCACATTTCTACCTTAAGTGCTCACATCCTGTATCCTTAGGCACTGTTCCTTGTTCATTTGTTCTTTGGGGAGCCTTATGAGCTGTTCTGTACTCAGCAGTTCATAATGCAACATTTGGTACCCTGCTGTACATAATGTGTTTCCCTTTCTCTGGGGAACTGTCCTGGGGCTCGGGTGACTGATGTGTCCCACAGCTGAACTCTCTCAGCTCAGCTAAAATCTCTGGGAGCTGTGCTTGTATTTCCTATGTGAAGTGTCACATGCGTGTGCTACAGAAAATACCAAGTTCAGTCAGTCTCAAGAAGGGTACCTCAAAAATCAGTAATGTGAAGCAAGAGACTTTAAGATAAAACATTGCTTCTATCTGCAAAATGAGAACAGCTGTGCTCAGAAATGTGCTTAAAACCTCTTTATGCTTGGAAGGTTCAAATGCTGCAGTGACTGTCTTCGTGGAGGTCTTATGTGTCCCAAGGCATTGTTTTGAATGTTCTTTTAGTACAGAAAGAATGGGGTAAAAACTGAGGAGTGGAGAGATGCAAGGGCAGGGTGTGTTGTGCTTTGTGCCACTTGGAATTCAGAGCCCTCAGTGAAGGCAGATTGTAATTGGTGAGGGACTAAATACTTCTGCACACATATAAAGGAATCTGTTAAAGTTCTAGGGGCACCAATTGTCAGCTGGGTTTGAATTTTCTAGCTCTTGTTTTATCTGAACTAGTTTTTAACTGACCTCATGCTACTGGTCCAGCTGATTATCAGGAGATATGTATATATCTAATCTCAATGACAGTGTGCCTTCACCCTAATTTTTTAAAAGTGTGACAAAACCGCACTAAGGACAAAATTGTTTTTATTTCTAAATCAATTTCTTACATCTTTACAAAGGCATTAACCTCCATCAAAACTTCACCAGAAAGTTGCATCTTACAAGATTTGTCAGTATCAGCATGCAAAGCAAAATGCAGAAGAAATATAAAGGATCTTTGTCTTGTTCTTAGCTTCTCAGTACCAAAGCTGGAGAAATAGGACACTGATCTTTTCTTCCTCAGTTCTATCCTATTATGTCTAAAAAATCCATTACAATCATTGAGAGGGATAAATCAGAGCATCCTTATCTTCAAGTAACTATCCTGCTGTCAGCCCAGAAATAAGCTGAATTTGGTTTGAGTTTTTGGGGGTTGGTTGATTGGTTGTTTTGCTTTGCCTACATCCTTTTTTTGTTCTTTTCTAATATGACTTATTTTGGATGTGGAAGTTGTCTGTAGCAGCCAGTCAGAGCTGCTTTGAATGAGAGATTTAGACAGTACGTATGACTGGGTGGTCCTTGGCAGCTGAGGAACGATCCTCGTTTACATTTTTTGTCCGTTTACATTTTTGAACAGTTGTTTGGTTTTATTGTTTGTTTGGCTTTTTTTTTTCCCTAAAGAGTACTTTTTTGAGGACTACAACAAACACTTTGGATTAAGTGGTAAAAATCAGACAGTGCAAGCTGATGACTTTTGTGGCTCACGAGTCTGTGACGTGGATCCCTCCTCCACAGCTCATAGCCAGTCTACCAATTCTGCACTCTGCTTCCTTGTAAAAGTCATTTCAAGCAACAACTCTTAAATACAAATAAAATCCTAACCATATATTTAGGAAAAACATTTTTAAAGTCTTTAATCACCACAGTCTTGGGGATTTTTTAGCCCATTGCTGTTGAGATACCTGAATGCAATCTGCAAATGCTGTTTCACGTCACAGAGTCTTATAAGCAGAAGTATCTGTTTTATAGCTCTGATTTTCAGTTTGCTAAAGTAAACATAAATTTCAGAAGTTTAGAAATTTGACATGCACCTTTCTGTTTCTTTGCATTTTAAGTGGATTTTTAAATGTGTTCTGTTTCCAGAGAGAGAGCAGAAGGAGGAAGAGTGATTGTAGAAGTTGATGACAAAGTGGCGAAAGTCCAAAATATAAAGGTATGTTTTTTGTTGTTTCCTCTTTCCCATATAAGAATCCTGATATTTTTCTCTGTTTGCTTGGCTATTGGATCACTCTGATGGAAATATTAAGGGACAAGTTTAAACTGGCACAGCCCTGGAAGTACTGCAGCAAAAGTGTGGGGAAGGATTGTTTTGGTTTGGGGTTAGTTCGTGGATTTTGGGGTGGGGAGAGGATTGAGAAAGGACATAAACAGGCAGCTGTCATGTCTGTGTGTTATATTTGTCAAAGCTTCTGCAATTCTGTTGTAGGCCATCATTCAAAGCTGTTGGTAAATTGTTTAAGATTTTTGCATATCTTACTGTTACTATCATCTGGATAATTTCTTTCCCTGTATCTTTCCTCCTTTCATATTTCCCCTCAGAGTGCAACTGATTTGCATGAGATAAAGCAAAATGTGTAAAGCTATACTCCAGGCCTTGGTAAAAGACCAAGAGCTATAAGAATAACTTGAGTGTAGCCATCGTCTGCCTTGAGAGCTCTGGAGCCTGCGTGCTTTTTTCCTGCCTAAGTTAGTGTGAATGTCGAGGCTATAGCAACGTTACCAATTGGATCAAAATTACATGTAGATGGTGTTCATTTTGTATCATGTTTTGACTCATTACTCTCCTCCTTTGAGTGTTCATAAGCTTATCTGTTTTATTACCAATTGCTTGGGCAAGATTATATGGAAAGACTCAGACAGTTCCTTTAATTTCAATAATTGTTGGCTGTTGTGCTAGAAAGGCTTCACTGTGATTGTTAGTAGCCCATAAAGGTTAAGTTTGGATTGTGCAGTCCCAGTGACAGAAGCATTAGCTTGCAACCACGACAAAGCAAAGGGGAAATTGGGAAAGAGACCTGCATTTTCAACTATGCAGCAGGAAAATTGGTTTTGTCTTATTACGTGAGGCCTCGTTTCTGTGATGTGATTCTCTGTGAAAGAGAAGAATTTCAGAGAAGTATCAAAAGAGGTGTAAAGCTTCCTGCCAATACATAGAATTTATGAAAAGTAGCTGAGTTGTGTGTATTATATGAGTCTTGGAGAACCTCAGCTGTAGTAAATGAACCCTTCAGTAAAAATGCTCTAGCAGGTTTCTAATGGATATCTCCATCCCACTCTAAGCACCAAAGAAAATTGACTAAAAAGGTTAAACTCTTTGCCATTCCTTTTCCACAATACAGATCCTAGATAAACTTCCCATTAACTTGGAAAATGTGCCCTTTTTTTTTGTCAGCTTCAGAGTGACTTGGTCTTTCTTTTTCCTTTTACTGTCAGGTTGACAGTAGGCTTGATAACAGCTGGGACTCAAGAGAAAAAACTGTGGCCTTCAGCTTTGACTATTGCTACTGGTCAGTTGATCCTGAAGATCCAAAGTATGCATCTCAGGAAATGGTGAGTGATGCTTCATGTTCCCATTTTGTCCCTCACAATCACACCTTCAGGAGGATACTGAGATGTAGGATACATGAGGTCTCCTTTTCTATTCTGCCCCCATCTTTCTCTTACTTTGTGTGCAATACCACAGTGTTCAGTCCTTTTGCCTGCAGTAGGTGCAGTAGGAATGCAACACCCTTGTTTGCCAACCAATGCAGCCTTTCATCAGATATGTCAGATTTGGTACTGATCATTAGTGGTGAAGATCTCAGCACTCTAGCTTAGAAATGAGAATTTCTTCAGGAGCAGATATCAGGATCTAGAGGGAAAAAGCCCTGAAAGAAAAGTGTTGAGGTGATTCATCTGAGAGGATCAACAGTGAAGTAATCACATCCTTTAATGGTAGAAAATTTTACTTATACTGTATTGTTCAGAGATATTTTCCTTGATAAAGCATCAGGAGTCTCTTGTAACTAATGGAGACTTCTCCTGTCTTGAGATCCATCTTTGATTGATTGATTGATTGATTGATTGATTAAAAAAGAAGATTGAAGGATTTGTTATTAAAATAGGATATTATTACAACTCTGTTAATAAAGAAGGAACTATTAAATCTGCAAATAAATACAGTGCACAGCAAAGCTATCCAAATATTTCATTATACATGCATACAATCGCACATTTTGGCATTGAAATCAGTTTTTACTGCTGTTTTGTCTTCAGAATTACACAAATTTAGTTTTTGTCTGTTGCCTGCACAACTGTTCCTGAAATTTTGACCTGTGTAATTGCATTGTTTTTCACAGAAATTATCATTTAAGACCAAGTTAGTCCTGTAAAATTTGCATTTCTGGTAGTGATGAGCACAGGATTGTTTTACTTCTGAGAGTCAATATTTGAAAAACTGTCAAATTTGACAGTTACCAGAACTGTAGGTGAAATTCTTGACTGTGCTTCATTTCCTTCCTTGTACAGTAGTGTGGAAGATGCTTTGGGAACTTGGGAAGTGCATTTAGTGTTTAAAAAAGAAAATTGTCTTTCTAAAGTGCTTGGCACTAGATAAGCTTCCATTTTAGGGATTACAAATAACAAATCTTTAAATGTTGATGTGTTTGGATTCCCCCTAGCCCTGCTTTTATTTTCTTGTTTGATTTGATTTTGTGCTCTTTGTGAGTTTGTCACATAACACAAGTAGAATCTTGCTTCTTGAAATTGTTGACAATAGAGCTGGCTTTCTAGCTGGAATGGTTTAGCAGATGAAATGCTGATAAGTCCAGCCTGCCAAGTTAGTTTTAGCTCTACTCTGTGAGAAAAATTATCAGAACTGCCAAATGGAAAATATAAATATTGGCTACAAATGTAAATTTTTGTCCTTGTTATTATTAAATACAAGTGTGACTGAAAAAGAATGTAAAATGCAATATAAACAGTGCAGCTTCCTTGCTGGGGTTGAGTAGGTATTTCAGACACTGTGGAGAGCTTTGTGTTATCATGCAATACAGCTTTATCTGATAAAAACATGAACTCCTGGGCCATAGAAAATTGAGCAATGGGCATCCTGCTGCTCTCTGAAAGGACATGCAGGGCTGCTCCGTGTAACTGCTGGGTTACTGAGCCTTAGACAGATGTCTCACATGAGTTAATTGAAGCCAAAAGATGGCATGGTGTTCTGAAAGGCCTGGAGTGAGGGAATTTCTTGGGCTTTTTGCCTGTCTTTGTGATTGTAGAATCAGTAAAACATACTTCAAATGTCCTTGAGAGGAGGCTGCTGGAATAGTGCAATCTCACCATGCTTTTGGGCAGTTTTCTGCCCTCTCCCACCGTATGAACGAATTTATTGTGCTAATGCCATGTTTGGAGCCATTGCTCCAGAGCTGAGCTGACAACAATGATGTTATCAGCAGCCAGAGGAGGCTCAGTACCACTGTCAGCCTGTCAAAGCTTTCTTTCATGAGCTGGCCTTGGAATCCTTTTCCCTTGAAGATTTGCTGCCAGCTGTTATCATATGTGGCTGGTGTATTGGTCCAGGATGAAAAGCAGATAAAAGTATCTGTCTTGAGGTTGGTCTTTGTAGAATGCTGTCCTTTAGTAAACTATTTTTTCTCCCTGTAGATGGATAAGTAAAAATCAAGTCTTAACAGTTTCTTCAGTTAAGGATTCTGTGATAGTGTAGCAATAGTGGGAGGGCTGCAAATCCTAGTGTTTAAGTTGGATTTTAAAGATACAATTCTGCTTCTCTGAATACTTCTTACAATTTCTTCCACATGTCAATATCATATACTTCAGGTTCCTGTCTCTTGCATTTCAAAGATGTGCACACACAATACATTTTACTCCCTATATATTCTGATCAAATACTTCACAGTTACTGTAAGAGGCTTAAGCCACACAAGTGTAAGTACTTTTAAATGTTTGGAAGTTGAGTTTGGATTTGTTATTCTGTTTATAAAGACTGTTCTTTCTCTGCCACCTGTACTTTATTTGTATTTTCCAAAAGGGGAATACATGTTGCCCACCTTGTATATTTTTCCTAATACATTCACATATTTTTTCACTTTAATTTGGGAAAAGCAAACCTTGCAAAAGAGTTAACTGAGGAGGAACTGGACCAATTTAGTAAAATCTGTATGGTTCATGTGACAGATTATATGCCTTTACTTTTATTTTTTTAACTGCACTGAAACCAGAAGTGATCTTCCCTTCAAAACGCTGGACCAAAAAGTCAAAAATAGAAATTATTTTTTAGAAGTGTTATTGTATACATATTTTTTAGGGTGAATTTAAAAAGTAATTCTCATATCATGAGATATGTATATATAATATGAATTAAGGACAGAGGCAGAACATTTGATGGGCGAAGTATGAAGGGAGAAACAGAATGAAATTCTAAAATGTTATAGGCATTTAGGAGAAAAAGATCATGCATGGTTTTCTGATTTTAACTCTGCAATTTGTTACATGCATTTTCCATGGCTGTAAAAGAGTGAATGGTTTTTCAAAACATCGCTGTCAAGATATAGTCTTAAAAAAACAGCCCTCCACCCCCAGGAAAACCAAATTCAAAAGAGAAACAAACAACAACAACAAAAAGAAAGGAAAAAAACAAACCCATTGAACAAAAAAACCCAAACCCACAAAAAAGTGTAATACTTGAAGTGATGTTTCTTTTCCTGCTGTTTTTGAGACAAAGTATAGATTTCCTGTGTCACAGGTTGCTGCAGAATTAGTTCAGTCTCACGGAGGGAAAATGCTGATTTTCTGCACCTGGGCTTTACCACTTGCAAACAATGCAGTAGTTTCACTGTGTCTCCCTGTATTCTTGTACTAAGGTTTTTTGGGAGGTGGTTTTGATTTGGTACAAAACCTTCTTTAGGGGGCATTTTGTGTAAGTGATTATTGCTTCCTTCCCACTCTCTTCCTCTCCAGATGTCTTCAGGACCCTGTGCGTAGTTCAGGATTGTTTTCCAAAGACAATACTGGAAATCCATTCTTTGGCCGTTACAAATGATGAGACTATCTTTTACTATTTTTATTTTGCAGTAAAAATGCTGTGTAATAATGTTATTATAATGCTATTTAGGGTTATAATTTTTATTTTTACAGGTAGACTCAGGCTTGCTGAGTCATTCTGCTGGCTGAATGTGGTAGTTAATATGTAAGTGCTGTGAAACATTTATAGTTGTCTCAGAAACAAACATCTAAATTTAAACTTACTCAAAGTTTTGTCTGGCATAGAACAGTGTGTTTCAATCTTTTGAGCTTTCTTTGTACCACTTAAAATAGCTCTTAGTGGATGCTTCCCCAAATCTGTTCTAGCTCCACTAAACAAAGGAGAACATTTAAAAATGCTGCAAAACTCAACGTAACCACTCATTTAAGTCCTACTGACGAAAAAATGCATTTTTCAGCAGAGTGTTCATAAAGAACATGGGAGCACACACAGCCACGAAGTGTTCTTGTGGCTGGTTGCTGCAGCTTCAGTCTCAGGCTCCCTGCAGCCATCCTTCCCATCCGGGTATTGTGCGGCAGGCTGAGCCGCAGGATGTGCCAGCAGGTGTGTGCACGCAGAGTTGCCATGGGCAGCTGGTGTGGAGCAATCTGCTCCTTCTGATAACAGCACTGTGTGCTGTGATAACAGGCCTTGAGTGGTGGATAGAATGAAATCCAGAAAAGTGGGTCAGTTCCCAACCAGTGTGGGTTTCAGTGGGATCCAAAACTCCAGCTGTGTTTTCTTGAAACGCTTTCTGTAGCTACGTGTTTTGTACCTTAGTGCAGTAGTTAAATGGAGGTGATAATGTTTACAAGGGAAATGATAATTTAGACTTCAGAATTTTTTCCTCAGGCTTCCTAAAGAATTGAATTAATTATCTTCATATTGGTCAAGGAATTTTACACTTCATAAGTGTTTTCTTTCGGTTTGACACAGTATATTTGGTTTATGCAGGTGTGAGTATTCCTCCAGTGTCTTTCTGAATATTACTATTTTCAGGTTGCAAAGTTTCCAATATGGCACGAAATTTTTAATATTTTTTTCCAAGGGATTTGTTTATTTGTTTTACATGTTAAATGAAAAAAAACTTAGAAAAGTTACACAACAGTATTGTTTGGAAGGAAAATATTGCGACATACTTTCCAACTCTTCATCAAGCTCAGTCATTGTGTGCCTTCCTTTTTTGTTTTTTAAGTGCAAACACAGTCATGTTCTGAAGAACTTTACCTAAGAGACCTTTCCTCTCTAAGCTGAGTTTGTAATACTCTGTGCATGCCCTGTGAGCTCCAAGTTTTTAATTGTCTTGTAAATTATCAGGACAAAATCAAAATCTGTTATCTGTCATACGAGCCTAATTATAAAAAAAAAAATAACACAATGAACTTCTAATTTAAATATCTTGAAAAATTCTTCCATTTTGTTGTCTCTCTATCCTCTCCCCCTCCTTGCCTTGTGAAAGAAGGGAGAAAGAGCAGGCAGCAGCAGCTGTGGGTGTAAATGGCATTTTCGCACGAAATATTTGAAAAGCAGTAAGCATTCCATCCACAAGATTTTTTTCTCTCCAATCCAGAGTGAGACAGAAGTGAAAGGAAAGTGTGCTATAAGAAAAAGGCTTTTTGTGCAATAATTGGATCAGTATATAGCAGATTATGATGGAGGCAGGGAAGCCACCATGAGAGCATGTTATAGATCTTCTGCCAGCAGCACAGCTGCTGTGTTCAGTTTGTGATCCAATAAGGTCATTCTTCCTGACTATACCAAGACTTCTTCGCTGAAAACTTCTCTGGAATTATTGTGAATAATTGCAAACTTCAAAGCAGGCTTTGTTGGAAGACAAAAAAGAATCAAGTTGATTTTCAATTTATTGAGGCATTGAATTAATCAATAGAAATAGTTGTATAGTTGTATACATTCATAAGCAGTTGTATACATTCATAAACAACTATAATCTAATGCAGATACATTTCAAATATGAAGCCTAAACAGAAGTACACAAGAAAGGATTAAGCTGAGGGAAAGCAGTGAACTGTTTAACAAACAGTGAAATGAGACATTTTCTGACTGTTCAATCTGCTGATGCTCGTGCTCACTGACTGTTTCCCTGCTAGGCACTGGCCATTGCTTACTAGATACACAGAGCACATTCTTTACAATAGGCACTCAGTTATAACTCACTAAATAATATTGAAAGGAACTGTAAGTGCCTTCAGCAACTTATAAGAAAAACAAGAATCAAGTTCTTTGGGTTGTCAGGTGTTGTGCATGTTTGCAGTGAACCTGCACATTCACCCTCTGAGTTACTTCTACAAACCTTGTGATTTTTGCATCTCTTACAAGTAAAAACAAAAACTGGTATAATGATCTGCAAACTTTCTGAAGTCACCTGCAAAATATGCTCTTTGGAGGGGTAATTTTTTTTCTTTTTAAATTAACTGCGGTTAAGATGTGAGATACAGGTGTTTTTAAGAAAAAAACTTTTATATAGATAAGCTTTATGTGGATGTTGATTGTTCTTTTTTACTTGCAGATGGACATTCACAGTTTAAATTCCTCTATGTAATCACACAACAGTTTTTCCTCTGTGTTCATAAAATGGTGGCATTTTTTTCCTTGTTTTAATCTAATATAAGGACTATTCCACACTCTTTTGCAAACAGGTTCCCTTGTTCACCTGTAAGAATTTCCACAACATGGCTACTCACAGAAGGGAAGGTCGTATTCATGGTACATCCAAGGTTGCAGATTGATCCAAGATTAGTCTTTAACTTGGAGTGGTTTTTCTCCAATCTTATTAATGCTATGTGGATAACTTTGGTTAGACTCACCTTTTGGGAGCTGAAATTACTGAAAAATTAGTCTGTACTTCAGCTAAGTCTCCAAGATCATGCAGGTCTGTGAGTTCTATAGGCAGTGGATAGAAAGATGTTGATAGACTTTTGCTGGGAGTCTGGGCCAGGTTTGGAGTTTTAATTTTCCGTGTGTGAGGTTTTATGTTCTTTTAGCAGGCACCTGCTCATGAAAGATTTTGTTGGGCAGGACTGTGCTAGCATTGAATAGTGAGATATGTTTATTGCAACAGCTGTGATGGAATTGCACAGAGCCAGTTTGTTTATCTCTGAAAATGAGCCATGTTTCTGACATGGTGGCAGCATGAGATTGGACTTGCATGCATAAGTAGCTAAAGTCTGATAAACCTAAACAATGTGCATGTGTCCAGTTTCAGTTTATTTGGTATGAACAGCAGTTGCTCCTTTATGTTATAGCAAAAAGCAACCCTTCCCTTTTTTGTAAATTTGTGCTCACTTTATTTCTCTTTAGTAGTAGCTGACTTTTATATTTTTCTGTTGACTAAGATGATATACCTCAGAGAGAGATGTGTGTATGAACACACAACTGAATGAATCATCATTTTGGCTGCATCTGAGCACCTGCACGTTGACTCCCTGTTCAGCTTTGATTTTAATCAACAAAAAAAGCCTGCTCTTGAGACCTTGTGTGTGAAAAGAAAATTAACATCTCTATCCAGCTGTGGCTTTTTTGACAAAGTAGTTTCTGATGGCAGTTCTACTTCGTGTAAGTAGCCTCAGCCCATCAAAATTTTGAGTGTCAGTTTAATTTTCCTTACCCTCAGATATACACAGCAGTATGGATAAGTTCTCACTCTTTATAACTTCAGTGTTACAATGTTAGGACATTCTCATCTGAAGGAGAGGAGACAATGCCCTGTATTTTAGATTTGCAAATGTATTTTGAAGGATGTCTTTACCAGGCTTCATCACTATCATGTGAAATAGTTGATGAATAAGTTTTGGAGTGGACCATTTGACTCAATCCTGGCTGGACAGGTCTTATTCCTGAGATGTCAAATGGCAATGAATATTTTCCTCAGTTGACTGGGGGTTTTTGTGTGTGCCTGTAAGGATTGACTGCTTTCAAATTATACCTAATAATGTTAAAATAGATCTCAGCTTCTGTTCTACCATTATTACAAGTGTTTTCCAGTTTCAGCCATCCCTTTCCTGCACACACATGTGTGCTTAAGAGTGTGTACATGGTTTGTACCATCATTGTAGTGCCTTTATGGTCTTGTTGGTTTTCCTATGAAGAGTCAAGTCTCTCTAAAGAGCATGCACCTCATCCCATCCCATGGGACAGACCTACATATAAAACACCAGGTCTGGAAAACTAATCTAACAAACTGTGAGGATCCAGACCGGAATTAAAGTGGTCTCATTTTTTTATGGATTTATGGATTTTTATTTTATTATGATTTCATAGCTAGAGGAGGGTAACTAACCTTCTCTAGTTAGCACTGGAGAACTGGAGAGAGAAAATGGTAGGGAATTTTTTTATTCAATGTAAAGTAGACCTGCTTCAGGGAAGTTTATATTTGTCAGTTTCACATGTAATTTTGAAGAACTGTCCACATGTCTGGATTTTGTTTCATTTGGAATATGGCTAAAAGGGAGAGCCCAAGTTACTGGTGCAAGACTGCTTGATGCTTTTTGTTTTGGTAGCTCAAATTTTCCGAGTCCATAAATGTTCTGCGAGTTTTGTCCAGATCTTGATTTTAGTAAAAGATCTCTCACAGTAGGTTTAAACTGGGCTTCAGTATTGCATCATCCATGAAAGAACCAATTGCTTTGGAGAGGAACAGAACAAAGGGAGACATGTCTTATCTCGTGTTAGGTTTTGCTGAGTGTGTCTTTTTATGATGGCAGAAAGTGAATTTGAGTAACTGCTTGTAGATTTAGGAATAAATAAACTTTTTTTTTTTTTTTGATAGAGCATCAGTGTTGAAAGCTTTATGGGTGATATGTGTTGTAATCCTCACTGTGGAAAAATGAGATTTCCTGATGGATTTTAAAAGTCAAAAGCCTCTGAGATTCACAGTCTTTTGAAGCAAGCCCTATTGGGACAGTCTTTGACCAGGACAGTAAAGACTCTTTTATTTTAATGTTCTTAATTGCATCCTGTTTCTTAATGATTGAAAGTAATGGCCAGTGTAGTTCATGAGTAACTAATATATTTCTTATTGTGGCATGCTGTAACCTGTTTCCTAACAGAACACAAGCTCTGCTTTGAAATGTATGACTCTCTGGATTCAATGACCTTTTCATTACCTAAGCAAGGTCTGGAATTTACTTGCTTTTGTCTTTTTTTAATGATTTTTTCATTTGTGTGGATTTTTTTTATTATTATTATTAGAAGGAAGAGCATTTATGATAGCTGTTTTGAAGTAGGAGAAAAGATTGAATCATGTTACATATCTAGAGAGTTGATAGTAATTTATCATTGAAGTAGTGATGGTTCTTTCATATTCCAGCACATTCAAATTCCAATCAAATGAGTTTGGTGGAGCTAGTTAGCATTTTAAAGCCCCAAATCATCTCATTTCTGTAATGATTGAGAAATGTTCTAGTCCACAATTTGAGGCTGCTACTCGTTCCTCTTTGATTTTTTTTTTTGACAGCTAACACTGCTATATCTCTTAGTTATTTTTAATGTGTCTTATAGCTCTAAAACAAGAAATTGAAACTGAATTTTCAACTCATATTCAGAAAACTAGCAATTGTATTGTTTTTTATGAGTGGAGAATGAGATAATTTAAAGCCTGGGCTCAGGTAACTTTTGTTGGTTTTTAGTTAAACTCAAATTCAGCAGAAACTCAACTGTCAATGCCTTGAAGATACATTTAGTCTGAAAACAAAAAAGATTTTGGAGGATTGTAGTTACTTGCTCCCAGCTATTCGTGTCCTCCTTTACATAATTTTTGTGTGTTTGACTCTGCTTGGAACACCACAATGCTTCTATTGTCTCACTTCCTACTGCATGTCATTTGCATAAATTGGTTGCTTATTACAATATATGGAATGTAATCTTTTTCTCCTCCATTATCATGAATGCAAGAGGCTTTCTACAACTGAATTTCATTGGCATGTTGAGCTGAAAGAGGAAGCACAAGAGATTAGAAGTTCATCTTGATTAGGTCATTTTTTTGCTCCTCATTTTATTAACCAAGAGTTGATTTTCTTTTCCCCCTTATAGCAAATTGAAGCTGCATCTGTACAAGCCCTACTTCATGGCAGGGAATATTCCATGAGCACTGCAGCTTGGACATCCACAGTGCTAAACCACTGTCAGAGTGGCTCCTGGTGCTGTGTGGCCTGGGGTAGCTGGTGGTACTTGCAATGATTTGTAGGCACATCCCAGGAGCTGGCAGGGACCATGAGCATTCCTGGCTGGCATTTTTCCTGTGGCCACCCTGCTGTGGAGGCTGGGAGTGTTGGCTGGGCTGAACACGAGCTGCTCTGTGCTGTATGGGCTGGGCAAGCTTAAATCACTGGTGATGGGAGCTGGCTGAGGAGCTGTGAGCAGAAGGTGGCTTAGGGGTGGAGAGTTAATTATGGGGGCTGAAGTTTGTTGCATGCAGTTTGGCACCCTTGTTTTCACAGCTGTGCTTCATACTGAGTATTGAGAAATCAAGAGCTATGGGTGTTTTTGTTTTGTTTTGTTTTGAAAATAAGTGGTCCAGAAGAATGCACATTTTAATGTTCTTCTGGGGCTGATACAGCTGGGAGAGAATCCCTAGCCTTTCTTGATATTAGACTCTGCTTAACCAGATTAACTTCTAAAAATGAGGAAGAGGATTCAGGGAGAGAAATTATTTGATAACAGAAATAGAGGAAAAAAAATTAAACATAGAATAATATTTTTAAAGTATGCTTTTAAAAATCCTTTTCAAGTCAGGCTTTGACTTTTCCAAAATGATTGAGGAACTAACGAAAAAAGAAGTGTTAGAAGTGAAATGCTTTAAATTGTACAGTGCACTGTGCTACTTCGACCTGTTTGGGCAGCTTTGATCAAAGCAGGCAGCCATTTTTAAAGAATTTGCAGGTGCTGTGGCCTTCTTTTGCTTTGAGAAGAGCATATAGAGGTCCTGAATGTAAGAAACACCCAATGCTTCTGCTGAAGTCATTACATTGAAAAGAGAGAAGTCTATACTGAATTCCCAGGGAGATGGATGGTCATCTTAAACAGCACAGCTGTCAAAATCACCTATCAGCTTCAGCATGGGGTCATTATATTCACTACTCTTTTGAAACAGAAATAATATTCTCTAGGAACTGAATTTCTAGCTGAGTCAGTGATGCAACTGTTCCATACCTAAAAGAGAAAATAGTGGAAGTAGAAATAGAGATTAATAGGTTGTCATATTTGAGAACATCCTGAGGTTTTATGTGAATTTGTCTTTTTCTGAAGCAGTTTATCATAATACAACACTTGTATTAAAAAAGAGTTAAGAGAAATGTATTTAAAATTTATTGATTTAACATATGCTCAATACAATAAACTTACATTGAGATAGAACTGACAATTAGGCTGCAACCATAAGTGAGAAAAATTCATAGCTCATTATAGACTGTTGTACCAACAAGTTGAAAAGTGTATGTAGAAGGGTGGCTAATAACTTAAACCCTGCAAATGCATTAATGTCCTGCATTTCAACCCTTTGCAAATATGTTTTCTGAACATCTAGCTATCTGCCTCTGCCCACTGCTTGCTCATTTCTTGCCCATTTTAGTGTGCTGGTAGCATAAAATCTTCATTTGTAAAGGAATAAAATTCAATGCATCTTCAAGAGCTTTCAATGCTGATGAAATACCTTCCTTCTGTCTCATTTTTCTGTGTCACTACCTCTTCATGTATTTTATTAGTTAGGGAGGGAGAAATGCTGCTTTTCTGCCTTTTTTTTTTTTTACCCTTGAAAACATCATGTCTAAGTGGGAAACTCCAGTATTTTCTCCACAGACCATGCCTTGCCGTAATATTATGATTTTTTTTTTTGACAGCTTGCCAAAGGGTCTTTGTTCATCTTGGTAATACCAATGATTTGGTTTATTACTGGGCTTGTAATGACACAGAAGTATGTCCCTAATTGGGACATGGAGATTCCCTGGTTCTGATGACTGGAGTGTTTTTACTGATTTTTAGAAGATCTGCATGTTTTAATTTTTGAGAATGTATGGTGTTATCTTTTGCTCTATGGGAGTACTGGGATGGTTGAGTTCTTCTATGTTTTACAAATACTTTTTATTTGATGGTGATGTGAGCGATCTTGCTTTTTGCTTTGTGTTAATTAAAAAAGTATAGCATGTACTATTGAACTATCTTCATTGTATGCCTTGCTCAGTTGTGAGGCTGGTGGGGTATGAAGTGAGAGGGGAAAAGAAGGACAGTACAAAGCAGTAGTTCTGTCCAGCCTGAGTAATTTCTGCCCCTAGGAGAGCCAAAATAACAGAAACTGGTACTCTGCACCTTTTTTTTTTAATATAAAATTTCTAGTTAGGTGAGCTGTGGCTGTTGATGGCAGCTTTGGCTGCTAATATGCAGTCCTTGTAAATTGGAAGTGAACAGAGCCACAGTGACCTTGCAGAAGAGCAGAAATAACAATTCACTGAACCACTAGCTCTGTCAAACTTCATTCTTAATATATTGTCAAGAATAGGATGCCAAAAGCTAGGACTTTTGAACACATTAGTCACCTTTAACTACCTCCTGCTGCTAAAACCATACCAATTCAATAAGGACTTTTTTTCCAGAGGATCCTGCACAGCTCCAAGCCATTTTTTAATTTTATATCTTTTTAAAATGTGGGACATACCACTGAAAACATTCCCTTTTTTTGCTCTAAAAGAAAATAAATCTTTAATATTGCAAGAATTTTTGAAGAGCTGAATCACAGTCAAGAAACCTGCTTTTGGGGATTTTACTGGTTGTTCTTGATCTTCTCAATGTACATTGAGGTCATTTCTGAATTTATGTAATTGTGTAGATTTTTCCTTCACATCCTGTTTGTGGACATGAGCTGCACTTTTAGCTCAGACCAGTCAGGTAGGTGTTTCAAGAGACAGAGATAAAATTAGTCCCACTGCTGTTAAGGAGTTTACTCAGTGGAAATGTCTCCCTTCCCTGCTTATCGCAGAATGGGTGGAGTAGATGACCTTTAAAGGTCCTTTTAATTCCAAGCTATTCTACAGAATCACTAGGGTTGGAAAAGACTTCTAAAATCATTGAGTCCAACTGTTAATGTGGCACCACCTTGTTCATCATTAGGCCATGTCCCCAGTTGCCACATCCACAAGTCTTTTGAAGGCTTCCAGGGATGGTGACTCCATGACTTCCCTGGGCAACCTTTTCAGTGAAGAAACCTTTCCTAATATCCAATCCAAACCTTCCCTGGCATATCTTGAGGCTGTTTCCTCTCATCCTGTCACTTGTTACCTGAGAGAAGAGACTGACCCACAACCTCCTTTCAGGTACTTATTCAGACTGATAGGATTTTCCCCAAGCTTCCTTTTCTCCAGGCTAAACAACTTCAGCTTCCTCAGCCACTGCTGATAAGACACATATTCCAGACCCTTCACCAGCTCCATTGCCCTTCTCTGGACCCACTCCAGCACCTCCAAGTCCTTCTTCTAGCAAGGTGCCCAAAACTGGGCACAGGGTTTGAAGTGTGGTATCATTAGCACTGCATACAGGGAGACAATCACTGCCATGGTTCTGCTGGCCACACTACTGCTGATCCAGGCCAGGATGCCACCTGGGCACACACTGGATCATGTTCTTGGCCACCTGGGCACACACTGGATCATGTTCAGCTGCTGTCAACCAGCACCTCCAGGTTCTTTTCTGCTGGGCAGCTTTCCAGCCACTCTTCCCAAGCTTGTAGTGCTGCATGGGTTGTTTTATAGGACCTGGCACTTCACCCTGCTGAACCTCAAACTGTTGGCCTTGGCCCATCAATCCAGCGTGTCCAGATCCCTCTGCCCTCCAGCAGATCAAGAGTCCCACCCAACTTAGTGTCATCTGTGAACAGGTTGAGTCCCCTGCTCCAGGTCTTTGAAGATATTAAGCAGGACTGGCCCCAGTCTGGGCCTGGAAAACACCACTGGTGACCGGCCACCAGCTGGATGTAATTCCATTGACCACCACTCTCTGGGCCTGGCCATCCTGCCAGTTCCCTACCCAGGTGCACACATAAGCCCTGCAAATATTCTAAAAACTGTCCATGTAAGAAGGCATATACTTTTATGCCTTTATTTTAAGTAAGGAAGCAACTGAAATAAAAGTATCTCTGATGATTAAAACAGATATAGTCCTAGATCGGTTGTCTGAAACTAGCAGGAATTATATTTTTTCTTCCTGTGAAACACAGAAGTAGAAGCAATGCCTGTGTATTATTAAATGTCCTTTAAACCTTCCCATCTCTCCAATTATGGAGGCATAATTTCTTTAAATAAGAAGCTTTTGCAGTAAAGGGCCAATGCTTTTGGTTTGTGCAGTAATCATAAATGTAGTTGTTTATAGATGACAAGCATTGCTTTATTAAGAAAACATACTGCTACAGCTTAATATCCCAACTTATAGACCAAATATGTCTATATTGTAGTGTAGAATCAGGTTACATGTTGGTTCCAATAAGTCTCATTATTGCAATTGTGAAAAACTGAAATCTGAGGTACAGTTAAGACCAAGCACTAGTGAGCTCCATGAGCACTTGCAAAGTTCCCCCAGATTAAATAATGCCAAATACAGAAAATTTACTTCTTGAAGCATGATGTGAAGCATATTGGATTTGAGTACCATTGCAGTTGAGTCAATGCTGATAGTTTTACAAACAGAATATACCTTGTAGAATTTCTGCTGGCATTTTAAAAGAATTGTTGATATTAATAACTATTTTCAATGTCTTGTTACATCTTTGTTTAATTTTTACTTTCTCTTGGTCTCCTGTTTGAAGGTGAAAAAATGAGCTTATTGCTAGGAAAGTATATTTTATAGGCTTAAGAATTTTTTTCCAGTGTTGTAATTTTAAGAGCTGGTGATGTAATAGCAAAAATATCAAATTGGGCTGGATTACACATGAAAAGAGAATACCCATTTTCAGCTGATGGGAAAAAAAGCAGAAATCTTTTGATAGTGTCATTGTGCTATTATCTGAGTATTACAAATAACTGTTAGTCCTTACTGAATTACTGAAAATTTTAAATCACTACTTTTTCCTTCTACCTCCTTGTAGTAAAGTCAAAGAACAATCTTTTTTCCATCTCCATCCTCAGTCTTCTTACAAAATTAAGGGGCAGTTATTTTCAGATATACAGTTGAGAATTGATTTTTATCTCTGCTGTCTTGTACAAAAAACTCTGGTAACTTTATGCTGTTTTCCTTTACTTTCCTTTCACATGGAATCACAGACATCTGCTAATGACCTGGGATCTTAGCCAAGAGCTAGCAGTGGTGGGAGAAAATGCAGGACATTTATAACTTCATTATAATCCTTTATTTATTCCTTGCCCTCTTCATTGCAAGAGAGATATCATTCAGTATGAAAAAAAAACACTTAACAATTCTCACAGTATTTATTTTGCTCATTTTAAGAATATATCAGTAAAACTACTCTGCCTTTTTTTAATTCTTTTTTTTTTTCAGTAGTCATTCAGGCAATGACACTTATATTATTTTTCTGGCATGGAATAATATCTGGGGCAGGGGAATGGGATGTCTAAAACATCTGTCCCACAAAGAGTAAAACAGTATGTCTGTAGAGAATACTGTATTATTGAATGGTCTGGCCCAGAGTTCACTCAGGAAAAATTTTCCTTCATGGGGTATTCCTGGCACTGGTCTAAGTCACAGTATTCCTGTTCTGCTGCTGAAGAGGCACAGCACAAGAATTAAATCTGTACCTCTGACACCCAGCCCAGCAAACAGGATGGAGCAGCACTCAAACCTGCAGTCCCAGGTTCTTGGGACAGAGAAATGCAACCACCCATCTGGTCATTAAGTGGTTTGCAGTGTTGCAAGTTGTGTGTAGAAAGCTATTTGCTTCTAATCTTCTTCCTTTCCCTAAGGATGCTTACTGAAGATTTTACCTAGTTTTAAAGACCCCAAAACCACAAAATGCTGTGTGTGAATCTTAAAGTATGCATTAATAAAGCCAAAAATTGTCAGGTGTTTTTCAGTGTAGAAAGCTTTATTATGACAAATATAGCTGGCCTGAGCAAAATCAATATTGATGTAGTGTCAAATGCTGTGGGGTTTGGATTATATGGCTGTTACATAAAAAATTGCTCTTCCATAAATCAGTGATAACACAATAGGAATCCCTGTTGGAAAGGAAAAGAATTAAGAGAGGTATGTGGTTTTGTACAGATGGATGAAAATACAAAAGTTGATGTTTACAGTAGAATACCACCAATTGAAAAGAAAAGAAAAGAAAAGAGAAAGTGGAGTTGTGCCCTTGGTGATGAAGCAGTTTAGAACTTCTAGAAGTTCAGATTCTATCAGAACATTTATAAATTAGATTGATGTGTTAAGTAAAGATTTTTTTCTTTTTCAAAATGTGAGATTTTTTTAATGAGTGACTAAGGTGTATTTTCATGATTGTATAATTCTGCAGTAAAATGGCAAGAGTGTAAAGCTACCACTCAGACTAATCAGAATCCACTCTCCTCCCTCCTGTCATCCCAGAAGAACAATAGATTTGTCACATATTATCTGTGACTTTTTCTAGTATTTTTATTTTAAGATTTCTCCTAAATACCTTAATCAAGCTGGACCTCTCATGCTGTTAAATTTAGTGTGTCTATATACGTTACCGCACAGAGCAGACAGTGGAAAAAATTACAGCTGATAAGATGAACAAAGAAATCATTGTTGTCTCTCACAGGGAGAATTAAGGCACAAAGGGATTTAAGGACACACAGGAAGCCTGTTGGCAGAGCCAAGAACAGAACTGTCTCTTAAGTTCTGGTGCAAAAGCCTCTGCCACGGGCCAAGCCTCTTGAGCTGGAGAGAAGCCGTCCCTTTCACTGCCCTGCTTCCGGTTGGACTGGGAAAAAGAAACTGAAAAGGCAGGACAGAGAGCAGGAACAGAAATAATCCTGGTTGTGAAGCTGTGGCCTCTTGTTAAGAGAGAAAAACGTTCCCAAACTAACCAACCGATGCCTTCCCCCTTCCGCCTTATCCCATTCAAACCAAGGAGTAATGTTGCTGAAGTAATCCAAATGTCACAGCAGAGGGTTCTGTGCAGCTGATCAGCATAATGTGCTTCCCTTTGCCTGGGCTTTCCCTGGCCATGCACAGGCAGCCTTTAGGCTGACATTTGTTCAATATTCGTGAAGAGAAAACACGTGCAGAAAAAGCCTTGCATTATTGGAACCACTCCCTGAATTTGTTTTTTTACATATTCCTTCCTTGCATTTTCTTTCTGCCTTTTAATTTAAATTAATCTAGAGAAGTTTGTAAAGATTGTGGATTTTGGCAGGAATTTCTTAGTTCTGCGTAATTCTATTTTTTGAAATATTTTTTTCACCTTTAATCTGAGTCTTGGATGCTACATTTGAGATGTAGCAGCAATTTAATTAAACACAGTTTAGTTGTTACCCAAACAGCAAAATCTTGAGGTGGGCAAGACTCTGGAAGGAAAACACACCAAATATGAGCTGCAGCATGTGTGTGGTTCATAGTGGAGACTGTGGCAAACAGCTCCAGTAGCTCTTAGGCTTCATGCAGTCACAAACTGCCCTGACCTATTGGCTGAGAGTAAATTTGTTTGTAAAGTAAATAACAGCACCTTGTCATACTAAGTTCATTCTGTAGCTGCATCTGCTGCAGATGCTCTGAAGCTTCCTACCTACTGATGAGGAAATTTTCCATTTTCTTCTTTGCGTGGCAAATCTTTAATGGAAATCAGGCTGTTGAGTTTTTTCAACGTTTATAACGTCATTTGTTGGTTCTGTGGTGAAAAGTAGCTGTAGGCTGTGTGTCTTGCTTCAGTTTAGTTTTTCCCACTTTGGTTAAACTGGGGTATTTTAAAATTGTGCTGGGCACAAGAAGATAATTGTCTTTTGATTTTGGTCCTGGTTATTTGCTGTGGGAATTTGTCTTAGTATTTTAACTTCAGCCTAATGTTTTACACTAAAACGGGATTGCTTTTAGTGAGTTGTCAATATTGATGCTTGTGGACTATACCTGTAGCAAGTAGCAATTTTATTTACTCAAAAATCCTTTTTTAATTCCTGGTTTTTTGCCTTTACCAAATAAACTCTCTTGAAATTTCTGAGACTTCTAAATTTAGTTTCCTAATGGTGCTATTATACATTGACTATTTCAGACACTGACAAATATGAAAATAGGTACTCTACAAATAAGACTTGATAAACTATTCTATTAACTTGTTGCTCCTAGAAGTTGTTGCTTCCTCCTTCTGCTTTCTCCTCCCTTTCCCTCTGCTTCAGTAAAAGTTGGTCCTAGCTTATTCATTGTTCTCAAAGCAAAATGCAAGTATTATTCTCCAGAAATTACTTAGGGAAAAAGGCCTCGAGTGCCAGAAAATGCTTATTTATCAATATTGATCCCTTACATTTGCAAACTTGGCATTACATGCTGCCCCTGGAAGTTTACTGGATTTTTTTTTCATATGACTCTGAGACTTGGCTTGACTGACTTGGAAAAACATTCAATTTCCCAAAGTATTAAACCCCAAAGCATAACAGACAATTTACTGTCATTTAAAACAATTACTTCTTCTTGCAATCAGATTCTGATTGGATTAAGAAAGGAAAGTTTTATGCTCAGGAAATTTGCATTGCCAAATCTTCATTTCTGATAGAATGACCTTGTTATCTTCAACATTAAAGCATTTATTAGTCTAAGAGGGCCACTATCAGAGAATAAAGAGAGCCCTTTCCACTTACAACATAAAATATATATCTGTTGTCATCAGCTGTCCTAGTTGTCCATCTGTTCAATGCATAGTAATTCAAAGGAAAGTCAAAGGTACTGATATTAACTGAGCTTTGTGTTACAAAGTCAGTAGCATTAGTTTGAATCTCATGCATTAGAGGAGAGTTTAATTATCTCCAGCCTCTTGGAGGAACAAAAGAAAAACTGACAGTCAACACACTTGTGTCTGTCTTTGTGTGTGTCACAGGGAGGTTGTAGATTCAAGGGATTATCCACAGGCTGCTGGTTTTATAATAAGTAAGAAGTCAAAGAATATAAAAGAAAAAAAAGTCTTCATAATATGCACAGGCAGTTGGGAGAAATAGAATGTGCTATAACTTTTGTTTCAGAAATCAATAGGCCTTTTAAAAAGAAGAATTTGAGAACAAAAGGCTTCACACTTTTAATATCCAAGCAAAAATTTCAGTGCAAACTAAAGCCCCAAATCATTATGATTAAAAAAGTCTGAAAGTTCTTTCACTTTGGTGAGTAATGCATGGATATGCTCCATGCCATATTTTACTTCTTAGCTTTAGAACAAAATATATTCCCAGAAAACAAATGTAGTCATCTGCCTGCTAATGCATATTTATGCACAGACATGCAGGTCTAATGTGATAAAATGTGATATGATCTCAGGATAATAAATAAGGTATTTTTCAGTATCTTGAAAATTCATTATTTAAGAAGGATGTAAAAAACCCACTATAAATTTTGACTTTCAAGCTAGCAAAGGAGAGCTGAGAGAAGACTTCTGTTTCTGCTGTCCAAATGGGAAAGGATCAGAACAGATTACTGCTCACCTCTTATAAATCTCCTGGTAGAGAAAAAGATTGTTATGCTTATTAGCCGCAAACCTAACTGCAAAACATGTTTCCAATTTCTAAAAATGAAGAGTTTTACTACTTTATAACTGTGAAACTCATTTTATAAAGGTTCATGCAATAGGGAGAAGAAATGTCTTCTGTTATTTGGTTATTACTGTTTCTTTGGACAGGTGGTATCCTTCTCTGAAATCTCTTGAACTCCTCCAAATTTTTTATCTTTTGGTAAGACAAGGTGCATTTCCAATCAATATTCTTCATATATCATTTTAAAAATGGTCTGTGTGGAAAGGTTAAAATTCTCAAGCATTCTTGAAGAAGCAACCCAAAACCATGTCTCAGTTTGTTCTGTTTTATCAAATTTTGTTTACTTTTGAATTGAGTAATAATTCCTGATTTTCTTCTCAGGGGTGACCTGATACTAACTGCAAATTTTTTGGTGTGGATATACTTTGTGTTCCATGCTGACTTCAGTTTATACTTCATGATTTTGATTTCCAGAAGAGTTTCAGAGCTTGTTTGCAGAGTGGCACATTCATTTAACCTCTAATACATTTGTATTTAAAAAAGAAAAAAAGTCAGCCTTTCTAGTCTTCAGTTTTGAATAGGATTAACTCAGTGGTGATAATTCAACATCTTTGCCCATTCAACAATATTGCCCTCTCATAACTTTTTCAGAAAGGCATGGTTTTTTCCCATGTTGACAAGTAATAAATTGTAGAATATTTCCCAGATCACCACGGGATATGGACCACATACAGCTGGGCAAGTGCAGGAAAAAGAGCTGGCAAAGCCAGTCAGGGCTTTGTTGAAAGACTTGTTCTTGCATGGCACAAAGTGAGCAGTGCCAGTCACGCCGAGCAGCCACGCAGGGAAGGCACAGCTGTGTCAGCCAAATGCTGAGTTCTCTGCAGGGAGCCATTTCCAACCCATGTTCCATGGAAAAACTCATCTTCTTGAAGCTTCATTTCAAATGTAAGACTTGGAAGAATCCCAGGAGAATCTTCTTTTCCCTGCCACCCCCACCAAATGATCAACAAAATCTGTGATTCAGTCTATTGTATCATGAAATATGTTAGTACATATGCCCAGAATGATTAATTAGAGGACTTTTTGTATAATCTGCAACTGTTATTGCTGATGGGTATTTGGACTAATGCCTCTGATTTTAGAAAAAGCTTTGATCTCCATTTCTCTCCTTCATTTTTAAACAAATAATAAATTCATTGCTGTGCTTCACTTCTCCATTTTTTCTGCCATACACTAAAACAAAGAGGCTTTTTTTACTAAATTGAGACTATATTCAATTCAATTAATTGTAATTTATCCTCACAAAAGAAGAGAATGTAGTTTACCAGAATGAAAAACAAAACCAAAACAGTACAAATCAGGTTTTAATAGAAGTTTAGTAAATAATTTTTTTGAAATTTTGATGCATCCTAGGGTTATGTTGCTGTTTTCAGAGTATGCCGTTTTGCTTGTATTACATGTCTTCTCTCAAGGCCTAATTCAAAATGGTCTGATTTGAAACACATTTGAATTAAAGTGTCTGAGTAGCCATGTGTATTTAATACAGAGTAAATGTAACAGCTTTAACTGAGACTTTGGAGTTAGAGGCTCTTCTTTCAGAGAGTCCAAGGTACTCTTGGAGAGAGGGCACACCCAATAACTTGCACAGTTGGCTTACATTGCAGTGGATGTTCTAAAATCTCAAGGATTTTTATGAACACTAGTGAGAACATCCTACAGTTTTCTACTAATGGATAGCATTAATCCTGTTTTATCTACAGGAAAATTGAACCCTGAAAATATTAAATGAATTGCACAATGCCATACAAAATCTTCAACAACAGAGCTAGAAGTAAAATGTTGTTGTTCTAAAGTACCTGCTTCAATGTCTTGATTAGTGTTGCTATGCTGAAACCTTGCCACTTGTGAAGATTTCATTTTATTATATTTATTATACTTAGCTCAGTTACCAAATCTCAAAGATTCACTGTGAACCTTCAGAAAGGAAGACAGCACTTCATGAGACAGCTATCACAGAGTCAAAATACTTCTTTAGGCTGCATTTATCCCTGTTGTAAGAGGTTCTACCTTGTGAAATATGGGTTTCTAAATTGATATGGAGTCCTCCAGCTGGTTTTAGTACAATGACCCATGCAAAAACCTGCAATTGAGATGCCCAATTTATGTCATTGCATCAAAGAGCCTTAATTGTGTCAGATCTATGATGAGAACAGTAAACACTTGAGGTAGGAAAGATCCTCAAGAATTCACATAGTCTGAATATAAAACAAGAGATAGCACTTACTGCTCCTTACCAGCACTATGCTTGGCATGCCAAGTATCTTAAGGAAGATCTAAAAAGTGAATGCTGAGCACTTAACATTGAGTCTGACAAATTAGCAAGACAAATGTGTGAAGGTCCTCGCTCCCACAGAGTTATGAAAGGAGCAAGATCTGCAAGTAGTGGTGAGTGTTGACAGGGAGACAAATTGCTCATGGACTGTTTTATTTCTCTTGGTCTTTTCAGGTGTTCCAGGACCTTGGCACTTGTGTGTTGTCTGGTGCCTTCAGAGGGTACAACATCTGCCTCTTTGCGTATGGACAGACGGGTTCCGGAAAAACGTACACGATGATGGGAACACCTGTGAGTGACACCACGCATGTCAGACCTAGGCTCGAGGGCAGGATGTCTGCCACAAACATGGCTCTGCTTTTAAACTGTGGCTGTGGTGCTTGTTGAGCAGAATGCTTATACATGTTTTACTTCGTATTTAAATGTATAAAATGAGAGCTTTTACATTTAGGTAAAAAATAAAGTATCAGGTAAAAATATTAGAAAGTATGATGTCATTTAAATATTTATTATTAGATAATCTTCTTCTCACTACATATGAATCTTTCCACAATGTTAGAGGACAAAAAAAATCAATATCCCGGAATAGTTCTGGGTTTTAGAAACTGTAGCCCAAGATAATACAAAGTATTCATTCCTATGGCATATTTTGGGAGTCTGAAATATCATGAGATTAAGTTACTATCACAAATAAAACTGGATACAATTCACAGTAATAGTTTTGTAACAGGCTTGATTATTACTTGGAATATTGGCCTGGGGAAAGTAGTTCTTCACTTCCAGTTTTGACATGGATTTGAATGGCATTTACAGAAGCTGTTACATTTTAAGATTGTCTACCAGGCATCATCTAAAGTGCATTTTAATCTTGCTGCTCAGATTTATGGAGTCAGTTGATGATTTCCTGTGTTTTGCTGCAACACAAGGCAATTTGATTTTTATCCATGAATATTCTTAGCTGTTGATGAAATATACTGCCAAAAAAAACCCCCCACATTCGTAGTTTCCTTAAGTGGACCAGTATTTTCTACATCTATGGGATTACATTTTTAAGGAGAAATAAGGGCAAAATGTGTTTAAACACCAAAGATAAGAGGCCTGTTCTTTTGATAAGAGTTTTGGGTTTTTTTATTATTTATTTATTGAGAAAATTTTATTTTCTCAATAGACATCAACAATAGGATTTAGTTACATTATTACCAGATTCTCTAATTTTATGCAAAATCAAAGTTTAGGCCATGAAAGCCTGAAGAATTGTTGAAATTTGGTTTAATAGGTGGCAAACTAGGATATTTATATTACCCTATTTTGAAAATATCTTAGCAATTCAGAATGGACTTGAAATTATCATTATTTTCAAGGAAATTTCTGGGTGTGTTTCCAAGAGATTTCTTGCTTAAAAATTAATTTATTTCTCCAGTGCAATAATGTTTTGATCTGATCTCTAATAACACTTATTCACTGTGGAACAATGTTCCAGAGTTTGCTACAAACTGAACTTGTGTCCATGGTGGTCCACTTGATGAACCTGAATTTTGTTCTCTTAAGACCATTTCAAGTGTACCTTCTAAAAAAAACCTTTCATGCCCTTCAGCAGGCAGAATCCACCCAAGCCCTGGTGTCCTTCCCAGGGTGTGTTGGCACTGCTGTCACTAAAGTGTGAGCAATCCTATCATAACAAGAGTTCAGCACACAAAACCATGCTCTTACTTCAGTGCTGTGTAGACTGTAGGGCAAAATTTAAATCACCTAGTCTGGGTATTGGTGGCAGCCCCATATCCTGTTCTCTCTGAGAGACAAAATTTATAAATCTAGAATAGAAAGCTGTTCCAGGGCTCCTCTGTGATTCCATAGCATGAAGAAATAAAATAAAATAAAAGTAGAATAAGGAAAACCCAAAAATATTAATGATCAATCAAGCTAGTTTTAGTGCTGGCCTGACTTCATCTAGACTGCAACACCTCTGACATGTCCAGTATCTTTACATCAAACAGCTTTTGGATTTAACTCAAGCCTCTGAACTTCTTATCAGTGCTGTGTACATTGCTCTAAAATTACTTTTGGTATAAATACTCATGCTGTTCTGAACTACACTCCATGGCTGTTTGAGTTGCAGTCCACCACAGAATCATTACTGCACTATGAATCTGTCCTTTTCTTATAACTTGGATTTTGTTTAAAAAGAGGTTTTGCATGAGTCTTAGAAAATATATTATTTAATTGTTTTTCTGTTTATTATTCGAAGGCATCCATTGGACTGACACCTCGTATATGTGAGGTATTTTTTATTTTCTTCACTTGCATTTGTTTAAGCAGTTAGATTTTCTTAATGTGTTTTGAATTTACATAAACTTCTGGTTTGTGAAGGGCCTCTTTTCAAGGAAGGATGATTTCGCAGACCAGACGGCATCGTGCAGGGTAAAGGTCAGGTAAGTGTGTCACTGTACTGGACAATATGAAAGCTTTTAACAACATATCCCTGTGATCAAACAAAGTAAAAACTAGAGTATTTTGCTTCTGTTTCCTCAGATGGCGGTAGTTTTGGAGTGAGGGGGAAAACACAGAGGAGTGATGAGAAAGTATTTGGTTTAGTTTTCCATCCAAGTATGGGTCTTTGGGTGCTGTCTGTTCACTTTTGTATAAACAAAAGCTGAAATAGGAATGCAGTGAAAATTTACTTGCTTCATTTAATTCCTAAGTTGAGCCATAATCCTACATTCTGGTCTTACTCATCATTCCCTTGGACTTAATAGACCATTATGTTTGGAAATCTGGGGATTTGAGCCCACTAGCATGAAAAATCTATCTAAGAATCAGTTGCACTGTCTAAATATACACTTTCTCCTTTTGTTTTGTTTTTGAGTGCATTTAACTTTCCTCTTTTTCTCCTTTTCAGTTTTCTTGAAATCTATAACGAGCGTGTCCGAGACCTGTTGAGACAGCCAGACCGAAAGAAGCCTTACACACTTCGGGTCCGAGAACACCCTGAAACAGGACCATATGTGCAGGGTGAGAGAGCCCTTCAGGGGTTACTTTCCTCAGATGTTCTTCCTGTTGTTTGATCACCTGTGCTACACTGAAAGCTGTTATCCTGCTGGCTGGATATCCTGCACTGTCTGCCTTTCCAGACATAGGTCATGTGGGAGCCATATGAGTTTTCTGTCTTTTGTTTTAAAGAAATATCAACTTAATCAAGAAATCTACCATCATTAACTCTAAATGGATTCTCCAGACCAGCCTAAGGTCCTTTCATACCTGTTTCATACCTTGGCAGCAGAATATAATTTTACAAAAAAAGAAAAATAGATAAATTCAACTGTTTCATGTTGCAGGGCAGGCCATGGGAAGCGATGAAAATCTCACCCAAGCAAGAACCTAATAAGCTTGATTTTCCTTCATTGCACTGAAAAAGTACAGATGGATAATATAAGTACATTATATGACTAAAAATGTCCCAGTCTTTTAAATTCATCGAATCATAGAATTACAGAGTCATAAAATATCTGGATGTGAAGGGATCCACAAGGCTCATTGAAGTCCAACTCCTGGCCCTGCACAGGATCATCCCCAGAAGTCACACCAGGTGCCTGAGAGCGTTGTCCAAACCCTTCTTGAAATTTGACAGGTTTGGTGCTGTGACCACTTCTCTGGGGAACCTGTTCCAGTGTCCAGACACCCTGTGAGTGAAGAACATTTTCCTGATATCCAACCTAAATCTCCCCTGACACAACTTCTGGCCACTCCCTTAGTCCTGTCACTGGTGAAGAACATTTTCCTGATATCCAACCTAAATCTCCCCTGACACAACTTCTGGCCACTCCCTTAGTCCTGTCACTGATGGTCACCAGAGTGAAGAGATCAGTGCCTGTCCCTCCTCTTCCCCTCTCGAGGAGGTTGCAGACTGCAATGAGGTCTCCCCTCAGACCAAGTGACCTCAGCCACTCCTCACCTGGCTTCCCCTCCAGACCTTTCACCATCTTTGTAGCTTTCCTTTGGAAGCTCTCAAATAGCTTTGTATCCTTCTTATATTGTGGTATCAAAAACTTGTAACAGCAGCATCTTAGGTGGCTTTGTGTTTTCTAGTGAATCAAAGCTTTCAAAACATGTGACAGAGAACAGATGAAAATGAAAACATATTTCTTCCCATTTCAGTTGTCTTTCTTACTTTAGTTCTTACCTGCTCTCTCACTGTTTTATTTTCAGTTTTGATTGGTTCTTTCACCTCAAGGTCTCATACAGCTTTAAATTGCAGTATGGCCTTTGGTGTTTCATAAATTGATTGGCTCCTGGTGTAAAGTCTGCCAGCTCCATTGCCATGTATCTGACCAACAGCTGACAAAATCACATCTCAAGATCAGTGCAAAATCATACAAAGTAGATTTACTGTGGAGATCAGAAGGAAGAGTGTTTTCCAAACTGGGGGTTTGTTTAGAAAGTAAATTCATACATTTCCTTTTCATCTTGCCTTACATCTAGTGGACAGAATTCCAGAGTAGCCTCTGGTATCACTGACTCTGCAACTGCTTGGCTGACCACCAAGAGGATAGTAACACCTAGGGGGTATGCACTTAGTACATGAAATGCCTGTCACATGGAATTTTAGGGATCCTGTCACATCAGAGCAAATACTGATTTGTCCTGGCTTCTAGACAGAGTTCTTGTCTCTGATTGTTTAGCAAATTTCTCTTGTTCTCCCTGGTTCACTTTTCTCCCTGTTTTTCTTTATTGTGGCATTACACATCCAGTGGTTATCCTGCCTCCAGAGACTACAGCTAGATGTGACTACAGACAGAGTGCCTTGGCTGAGTGATTGGATGGAACTTCAGTTCCTTGGACACCTCTGTATTGGTCATAGTACATCTAACACCAATGGTTGTTACCAATTCCTCCTCTCAAAATTCTAAATCAGCACTTGCAAAATGTTGAACTTTCATGGTCCTGTTCACAGGGGCCTGTCAGACATTCTGGTGGTTTCAGCTGGGCTTTCCCAGCACATCAGCATCCTGTTTTAAGGAGACTTGGAAAATAGATGAATTGATGGACTCATTAGTATGGCAAACATAATTCTTTGAAAAGCAGATTCATAGACATTGGGCTTTCATTGAGGGCTTTCCAAGATTCTCTTTCTACCTGCTTGTTATTGGAGAACTTCATTGTTGATGGAATACAGATTCTAATTACTTCCTTTTAGCAGCTGCTCATTCACCACACCAGAAAGGGTCTTTAAACTGCTTCCTTCCTTGGCAATTTCCATCCCTCTTCCCAGGCCTTATATCTCCAGTGATTCCTTGGCTGCAAATAATGGAGTTCCTCTGTTTTAAAAGAAAAAAAAGTTATAGCTTCTGCCAGTGGGCTGCCTTGCCTTTTGTCACTGTTTTGTCTTCATCTGGAGCCTTCCAGGGCAATTCTGCCACTTCTTTTTCAATTCTGTTGTGGCTTTTGTTGTTGCTGTTGTTGCAGGGTTTGTTGGGATGATTGTTTGTTTGTTTTTATTGTGCTTTTCTATTTACCCATTTTGAATAAGGATTTTATACTTGGATGCAACTGAAATTTTTGAGCAGAGCAATTTTATGCTAGAGTTCTGAAATATGCCATTAAAGTTCCCAGATGATTAGATTTTGTAAACTAAAAGGAAAAGATAATGGAAAAAGATTAGCCTAAATAATATTTGCCACTTTTGGTCATGGTTGTAAATGCAATTTGAATAATTTATTTTAGATGATTCACTCCCTTCATATGTTATGACAGCCTTGAAAAATAATTGTGTTAATGTAAGAAAAATTTTATTTTCAATATTAAATGTGATTAATATTTTTTTTAAAAAACTGATTACATGCATGAAAAATGAAGTAATTTCTCTGCTGAAGACATCATGGGGTGTAATTAGATGCTGTTGTGAGACCATGTGAACAGAAGTAATTTCAGGCTGATGAGTCAATGTCTTAGGGCAACAGATGACAGTTCTTTCTTTTAGACCTGTGTCTACAAATTTATATTAATAAATTTGCCTGTGCAGTTTATGCACTGGAGAGCTGTGACAGTTTGCTTTACTTGAGACAGCCCTGGTGTCTGCTGAGGAGAGGGGCTGATAAAGTGTGATGGAAATGCATTCATTAGCTCACATCAAAAACAAGCAGCAGTGACTTGAATGCAAGTAAGAAGTATAGGCAGCTTGATTTTTAATAAATTGGATTCAAGAAAGCCTCTTGTGAAGAGGTTCACAACAGTGATACAAAATGCCCTTCTCAACTGCACTAAGGTATTGCTGCAATCAAAAATTGCTGAGCTCTGTAATGAGAGTTTTCTACGTGCTGAGTAGACTTTGGCAATTTTAAATGTTGTCTCTCTGTGCAGGATCAGAGTGCAAGAATAATATTTCCAATAGCTAGACAGCTGAGATCAAAATTATCAGCAAGTTTACTAGAAGGAGAGCTTGTTTTGTGTTTCACCTCCAGGCAATTTACTGTGTGGGAGAAATGAAATTGGTGAACATCAGCAAAGATCAGAAATTTTCCATTGTTTTCCATAGATCAAGCAGCATCTGTATTTGCATCACACTTCTTGCAAGCAAGCAGCAATTTTAAGCTTTGCTGACTCTTATCAGGAGCTCCTCAGTGTAGTTTTAGTTGTGTGTTTGGTGTCAGTGATATCCAGAGAACAGTTAGCTGTGGATGAAGAACAGAGGGAGGGGGAAATCAGGAAACTTAATCCCTTTAAGGATGCTTAGATGTTCTGAGCAATGCATTCTCCACTTGCAAGTCCAATCAGAAAGACCCAGCTCTGAACATCCCACTTTAAATGTTTCCCAGCCCATCTTTTTTCATGTAAAGGCTCTGAGATTGTATCCTTTAAAATGCTGAAAGTGTTTCACTGCTTTGGATTGGAATCGTTTCAAACTTCTCCCTCACAGATGGTTGCACTGTTAAGGAATCAGCCTCTCTTAAATCAGGAAATGATGCAATCTATTTTATTACTCTGAGACAGATTTCTGGGGGAGATCCTTTCTTACTCCAAGGCAGATTTCTAGACAAGCAAGTGGCTTTGATTTTTCTATGGGACTTGAAAATTACCTTTCTTTTTCTGGCAGTCAACAGAACACTTTATCATTTCTTTTCAAGCAAGATTTAAAATATTTCATTAACCTTATTTAAAAGTTAACTGGTTTAAACTCTCTGCTAGATTCACACTTCCAGTGCTTAGGGAAACGTAGGCAGGTAAGAACTTCTTCCATGCCTCCTTTTTATAATGGTGTTTTTATTCAGTTAAATAAGACCCTGAGAAGGGATCTGGGAAAACAATATGATAGTTTCCATATTCTGAGCTTTGAAGATCCCAATGCTGCTGGAAAAATTACGGGCCCCTTTCTCAAATGGAAAATGTGATGACTTCTGGAATTAATGTGTTGTAAAGAGACACTAGGGAGCAGAAGAAATACTTTTGTTTGAAAATGATCCTATACTTTGTGTGTGAGCAAGTGTTCATGCATGCACACTGCAATTAGGATGTTTTTTAAAGAAGTGTGGGTGATCCAAAAATAATTATTTTTCTTTGTGAGTATCAGTTGTTAAAGGACTAAAGTAAGTTCCCTTTTTTGGCTTAGGTTTTGCTTTCACTTAAAGTTAAGCAAGCTGTTATCATGAAAGGATAGACTTAACAATATCAGAAGTGCCTATTTCAGTCTTGTTGAATTTCATATTAATCTTGACTTATATTCTAGCAGTAGATAAATCATTTGATCCACATGAGTAAATATTTCTTTCAGTACTTTCCTTTTACCCACACCTTTGTGGTCTGCAGTAAAACAATCCAAACCTAAATCTGTGCAGGGAGAGGAAGTTGCCCTGGATTCCAGCTGTGAGATAAAACACTCTGCACAGGCCTGTTTTGCTGGCTGTGCTATGGCCAAGACTTGCTTCTCAACTCAGGTGTTTTTTTAGGAGTCCCTGCAGTACAAATGATAAATAATCCCGGGTGATGAGGCATATTAATGAATTTATGGGAATACGAGCCCTTTGGGGATAGTTTGGTGCGTGTGCAGGACTTTGCCTTCTGCCAGGAGCCGCGGTGCCGCGGCACAGCCGCACACCGCCCTCCGCCGGGGCACGGCCACCCTCCTGCACAGCAGCCTCTGAACTGGCATTCCTTTCATTGCTTGGGGGGCTCTTCACGCCTGAAAAATTAAATCAAATTTTTAAAAAAACCCAGCAAGTAAAAACCAACCAAAAACAAACTGAAAGGAGAAGACAAGAAAAGGCTTCTTATGGTTCTTATAATTATTTGGGGAGATCCTTCTAAAAGCCTCCTGAGGAGAAAAGTGCATGAAGATTCCCAAGTGCCAGCTAAAGCCTAGTTAAGTAAGTGGTAAATATTCACAGGGCTTGGTTCCTAATTCTGTTAGCTGTGTGAGCAGAGTCATCACCCAGAGGCAATGGCCAAAATCTTCTTTATAGGATCTGTACCCAAGTAGTAGCAGTGACATAGCTGAAAATGTATTATGGAGTTAGAGTTATATTGTTTTTGAAGTGCCATTGTTGTGCAGGTGGAAAAGTTCTGCTCTTTGAAGGTATGAAGCTTTTTTTTACATACTAATGTCACTGCATTGGAAGGATGAACTAGAATTTTTCACTTAATTTTTAGAAAAATTAAGTAGTTGTGTTTTTAAATAAAATTTACTTTAGTTGAGAGACTACTTGTATAATAGACTGTCATCTCAGCAAAATATCCTTATTCTCCTGATGTTGGGTAAATTGTTGGATAAACTGAATTAAACTTCTCGAGAAAGCTAAGTATTTAACTCTTCTTGAATCTTTGGCAGGTTTGACTCAGCATTTAGTTACAGACTACAAGCAAGTTGTAAAACTTCTAGAAGAAGGAATAGCTAAAAGGTATTTTATATGACAAACCAGCTCCATCTGTATTTAACTCTTCTTTCAGTGTGTGTTGATTTCATTGATATTTATTTTACTGACTATGTTGCCAGTGCTTTGTCATGACAGGATGTCAGATTTGGTGATCCTGCACGTTACCTATCCTTACATTGTCCACAGCAAGAGCTACACCACTCATGAAGTTGTTTCTTCAGAACTGATCCCATGCTGACTTACCCACAAGGTTCCACCATCTGTCTGTGATAAAAAATGCAAGCCAAGAAAACATTTTGCTGTAAACAGACATCTGTTTTTCCCCTTCACTTGCTCATGATACTTTAGACTGGATAGCTTTCAACTCACTTTGTCATGTAATTAAGTGATTTAAAACTGCTGAAAAATAATGTACACTTATTTCTTTTCTAAAAGTACTTGGTTTACAATTATTTGGTTTTATTTCTCTAAGTTCCTATTTCAAATTGTGTTTGCTGCAGAGAACTGCAGGATTTGGAAGACTGGTGAAGCCAACAATTTTGGCTCTTGTTAGTTAAGACACTTTTTGACAAGAAGCCTTGAATATCTTTGCAGGCACCATTACAGTAATGGAAAAGAATTATATTTGAAAGGATCTTCCAAATCCTAATCACAGTTCCAAAATTGATATTAAGTCTTTTCATAAGAGTCGTCAAGGCTTTAGAATAACAGTGATGCTGGGAAGTAAATAAAAACTTAAGTTGCATTATCACAAAAATATAGAATCGAATCGAATCGAATCGAATCGAATCGAATAGAATAGAATAGAATAGAATAGAATAGGACATCAGGATTAAGTTTTGCTGTTTCTGCTTGTAGCAATTAATAGATGCAACTTGCAACTTTATGGTAAAAAGGGACTCTTTCAGTACAACAAAATGCCAGGTGAATACATGGGTTACAAGGATTGTGAGTGGTTGAGATATGAACTTGCTCTGTAACTTCCTCCTGTATGGCTGGAGGTGAGGAGTACTAACACTTCCTCCTCCAAGTCTTTTTGTCTCTTGCCTTATGAACTTCAGTGCTGTTCCTTCCCTTACATTCTCTGCCCACTGTAGGGCTGTTTTCTGTCTTCTGCATTTTACCTAATCGTTTGTCTTCCTCCTCCAACATCTGGAGGCTAGTCTATGTTCTCCTGCTACCTCAGCTTTGGCTTGCTTATAATCATGATGTGCTCAGCTGCCTGTAGCTTTTGGCAGTGGCCACCCACATGAGTGTGGAGGAGGTGTAGGGAGCAGAGAACAACGGGGAGGACAGCCCTGGCTTTGCCCTCAGGCCCTGGGCACTCAGCAGCGTGCACACAGCTGCAGCTCTCTGCTCTCCAGTGAAACTGCTCTCTGCAGTACTCTGACAGCTGGCTTGTAACACAAGCATGGTACCACAGCCCTTTTCTGCACTACTAAAATTACCTCCTGTTCTTGAGGCTTCACAAAACTGATGATGAAGACTGCACATACAACTGATCCTCAAGGCAAGGAGTAAAACCTGTGCCTTAGCTTTTGCCCTAGACAAAATCCTGCTTTCTTTGGGTTTTTTCTAATCAAAACAACACTAAGGAAAGTAGAATTTCCAAAAGTTTGCATTAGAGAGACAGTGGAAGGGTCCTGCTGCTTGTCCTGTGAGCAGTTCCTGCTTGCCAGGGTGCCCAGGTCAGAGCACGAGAGCCGTTTGGCCGCTCTGAACGTGACAGAGTCAAGCAAGTGCCACCCAGGGAAAGACAGTATTCACAGGCAGGGGCTGGCTGGTCTCACTGGACTCCTCTAGCAGTGGGAAGGAGCTGCATCAGCATAAGGGACTCCCAGAAGTGGTGTATGAAGGTTTATTAACCCAAGGGATAAACATGGGGACAAATGGAGATATGCTGGGCTCGTAGGCTCTGTGTTGGGGATGAGCTGTTTGATGCTGTTGCTGGCTGTACTTTTCTGCTCTGTCCCATGCTGATGCAGCACCTCTTACCTGTGCTCTAAGGCTGCTTTAAGGTATCTCCTCAGAGTGCTGCTGGTGGAAAAAAACACCTCTAATTGATCCTCAGTTTCCACCCTTCCAGGTTCTCTGCCAAATGCTCTGGGATCAGACCCAAGAATGCAGCCTGCCATAATCTCCAAGCTTCACATTTTTTCATTTATCTGCTGTATTTGTTGGTTTTGATTTCCCTGAATACAGGGAAGTAACCCTTTGTAATTGAATGGTTTGTTCTTCTTTCTAGAATCACAGCAGCTACACATATTCACAATGCCAGCAGCAGATCCCATGCTATCTTCACCATCCACTACACTCAGGTTAGCTAAAAATAACCCAACTTCCTTTTGACTTTCAAAAGCATTGTTCACTGTGTTGTGCATTGTTTACTTGTCACTATTTTGTGCTGTTTGTGGTAATGGTGGAAGCTCTTATTTCCTTTGGATCGCACTGCAGATGTGTGGAGTGTTTACTGAAGTATTCTGTTCCTTTGTGCAAGTTTATAGTCAGAAGTGATGCCAAAACCTCACTTTTAAAAGAAGTTTTCAGTTCTAGTCAGTCCTTTGAAATGCAATAGCTCTTCTTGGATGCTGTGAAAATTATGTGTGAATATGTTTGAAGTTACGTTTTGTCACACTTGTTTAGGATTCTTAATTGAAGTACAGAGTAAGTTTACACTAGAATTTTGTATCTGTACAGCTTTTTAGATGTGCTCATCTCTTTAGCATTTGGCATCCAGTACTCTCCCTGAGACAATGCAGCCTTTCTCTGGAGGAATTACATCCTTCCCTGGCAGGGAAGTCGTTCAGTGATCCAATAGACCTTTTCTATCTCACACTTCTAACATCCTGTAATCACAGAACATTTTGGGATATTTTTCCTTAGTTTCACAAAAGACCTTTGGAATACATTAGTGGAAAATAACTCTGCAAGGTCTACAAGAAAGCCTTTCACAGTCTCTAGGCAGTAAAGGTTTTTTTCAAGAGGAAATTGGCATAAGAGAGTAGTTTCTCTGTAGGGTGAGAAAGCTGTTGAGTTAATGGTTTGAACATAGTCAGAGGGTCAAGGTCACAAACAAAGGCAGTGAGACAGTCATATGTACAACCCAGTCTCAAACAAAAAAGCACATCAATTTTATTTTCATCAATTAATTAAGTGGAATAATCTTCCTTATTTATGTTTTTCTCTTCAGGCTACATTGGAGAACAATCTTCCCTCTGAAATTGCAAGCAAGATCAACTTAGTGGACCTTGCAGGCAGGTAATAATATACTGAAGGGCAAGGGGGTGATTTTCTCTGAAGATGCTGGAAGTACTGTCTTAAAAGATGAAATTCAATATTTTAAAATTCAATTGAACTAACAGTAAGCCTGAATTTCTAATAAAGTAACAGGGAATATCAAGCTAATATTGCCTTTGCCAATAGTTTTTCTGTACTGGGTATGGGTTTTCATTGGGGAAGGGAATTCCTGAGTCCTCAGATCCAAGACTGTGCTGTTGTGTTTATTTAAGGTAATTCCATTCAACTCTACATTCTTTTTAAGTGGCTTTTCCAGTAGCTATTGTTGGAATTACTGAATCTGAGCCTGAAAAAAGAGGGGGAAAAAGGAATGTGGTCCTCATGGCTGCCTAGCATGGGTAGGAGAAAATAGTCATATCTCACTGTTTATGTTGTTCATATTCCAAAAGCTCCTGAGTCTCTGGTCTTTGCTATGCATTTCAGTGAGGAACTGAAATGTGCTTGTGCTGGATGTGTCAGAAAACAGAAAGATGGAAGTTGTGCTGAAGAGTTATAGAACAGTTACAGAAAAGGACTTTTGTTTTGTCAAGGACATAAATTACCACGCACATGTGGTCAGAGAAAGTGATATTGAGGGAATATACAGAGTTTTGTACTGAGCCAGTCTACCCTTGTGGAGCTGTGAAATGTATGTTGGGTTTTTTTGAATGCAGAACCACTATGATTGGGTTGCCCAGTCGAGACTTTATGTTTTGGTGGGTCTTTAACAGTATCTTGCACCAACAGCTCATGGTTGTTTGGACTTTCTGATATAATGGGCAATATAAAATATTCAAAATATATGGGTTTTTTAATTGCAAAGTTCATAATTTCTGTTTTCTTGTATTGCTTGAAAATACATAATGTTTTCATATTGACTGTGTGTTAACAATTAAACATTTTTGTTTATTTTGTGTTGTCTTTTTCATGCTTGCTTGCTATAGTGAAAGAGCTGATCCCAGTTACTGTAAAGATAGAATTACTGAAGGTGCCAATATTAACAAGTCATTAGTTACACTTGGAATTGTCATATCCACTTTAGGTAAGCACATTAGTTCCTTATCTTGAAGGGTAGTGATAAAAGCATGACTCACTCACCACGTGTTGAGTCTAAATGTTTATTTGCCTTCCCTGAAAAAGCTCAACAGAGCAGCTGTGTGGTGTCTTCAGAAACTGTAATGACACCTAAGAAAATTAAGTAGCTGTGACAGAAGAAGACAGCCCGTTTGCTGAGCTCTGTGCCGTTTCTCCTCCAGCACAAAACTCCCAGGTGTTCAGCAGCTGCCAGAGCATCAACACCCTGACGAGCGAGGGGGAGAGCGCTGCCGGGGCCAGCCCCGCCTCGGGCAGCAGCGGGGGCAGCCGGCGGGCGGCTTTCATCCCCTACCGCGACTCCATCCTCACCTGGCTCCTGAAGGACAGCCTGGGGGGCAACTCCAGGACCATCATGATCGCCAGTGAGTTCGGTTTCTGTTCACTGTCCGACGTTTTCCACTAGGTTGTGCCTTGAATATACACCTCTGCTGCAGTGAGAAGACAGCTCAGGCACTTAGAATCTGTCCTTGTGAAGATTTTCATAAATACTTCGTAGAATACTCAAGGAAATTAAAATGCATGCTGATTTTGCCTGAAATTATGTTTAAGAGTCTTACCAAGGTCATAGCTTTGATTTTAGGTGATTCATTTAGTTATAATTACAATCTGGAGAAGACATTCTCTGTGAGCTTAATGAAATAACCCTAGGGTTACTTTTTGGTTTTATTTTTTAAAGAAGCAAGGCAAAGAAAAATCCTTTTTGAAAAGTGATAGGTTAAACTGCATGCTTTTTAAAATTGTGTTGTTTTCTGTCTGCAGCTATCTCACCTGCCAGCTCCAGCTACAATGAGACCATGAGTACCTTGAGATATGCTGCAAATGCCAAAAATATTATTAACAAGCCCAGAGTAAATGAGGTGAGGTTTGAGTTCAGCCTAAGGTAGCCTTTGTAGTCACAGTTTATATTCTTTTTGGTACACAAAATAATGAAGCCTTTAAATGCATGGGAATAATTGGGGCCACAGAACCAGAGTTTCCTTCATTGCCTGCTCTAGGAATTAGCTCTGACTTTGTGACAGATTAATTTCTTTGATTATGCAGAGGTCCTTCACAGGCTGCACAAGTTGAAAGATGGCAGAGTATTAAGGGGAGAGTCAGGTGCTGCTGCACTGGAGGCCTGAATTCTCTTGCTGCCCTTGCTCTCCCATTCTTGTTCACTGCTAGATGTTCCAGATGCTTAAGGCAAATTTTAAGTGTGTGCTTTTTTCTCATTTTCCACCCTTACACTCAGTCCACATTTATCAAATGTGAAAAAAGTAAACTCTCTCAATCAAAGACATAGTGTTAAAACAGATTGGAGGATTTAGATACTACAGTCATAAGAACCAGCATTAAAAATAACTCAAGGGGAAATGCATAATTCTGTCTGTCTTTACAGCAAAATTCAAGCAGCATGTACTGATCTGGATCTACAGTCACATATGCTAGAAATACAAAACTCTAGAGCTGCTGCTCTGTAATGGAGCACGCTTGACCTGGAATTCTGCATGAGGCTGCCTTTACATATGATCACAACCTAAGGTCTGAATCACAGTGCATCCATTTATGGAATATACAGTGAATTTAGGTTTTAAAAAAAAGACTTCATTCCAGTAATTTCCTAATATTTAATTTTTTGACTTTACAGCTTTAGTAGTATTCTTTTGTGATTTGGCATGAGTGTATCAAGAGTTTATTTTGTAGATAAAAGGATAGAATCTTAGAGTTGTACTTCACTATTTGCTTTCCTAACAATACCCTGTTAAATTTGGGCAGAAGGAAACCCTTTTAATCCTAGGCTTTCCAAATTTAATTTGCATGTGAATTACCAGTGCCTATAAGTAGTTTTCAGACATCAATAATAGCAGCAATGGTGTGCTTGGTTTTGCCAGCAGCAGCTCTCAGCTCTGTGACAGGCTAGAGTCACAGAAACACTCTTGTCACATACAGCCTTTCAGCCTCCCAGCTTGTGTACCCATCAGTGTCTTGCACAGCCCATGCTAGACCCTTAAAGCCAGCCCTTCAGTCTTCTTCCCCTCACTGCAAACTGACCTGGCAGCCCAGAGGAAGCTGATTCTTGACCCAAGAGTTTTGTCTGAACTGTCTGTAAAAGCTGCTTTCCAGAAACTGCCAGTGTGGAAATGCTTACTCTGAAAGTGAGAGAAATGCCTCTACACAAGCAGACAGGAAATTCTTTATGTATGAACTGTAAGGGCTTCTAATGCCATCCTTGGTGACATTCTGAATTAATCTCCTCTGGTCGGATTTTATATACCAGCATTAAGTAACAGCATCTTTCTGATGTAATGTAACTATTTTGAAGGTAAATCCTTTGAAGTAGTCTATCTAGGCATGATGGGAACAAATGCTATGGTAGTTCTGTGTTCAGAAGAGAGATGGAGTAAAGTTTATGGTAAAAGAGAATTTATTGAAGATGAGAACCACCTGTCCCTAGGCAGTGCATCTCAAGGGCCTGGCGGAGTAAAGCAAGGGGTACTGCTGTGTTCCTGTTCTCCTCTCCTCCTGGCTGTTGGAATACCTCCACATTGATTTCTTCAGCTAGAATTTTTTAAAGACTGATTTTTCCAACAGTCTGTGTCTCAATGTTTCAGGATGCAAATGTGAAACTGATCAGAGAACTGAGAGAAGAAATCGATAGGTTGAAAACTATGCTGATGAGCTTTGAACTGGTAGGTAGCAACATTTCCCTACTGGATGGAGCTTTTGTGTTACTTTAGGTAGCTTACTTTTATCTCATCTGTTTATCTTGCCATGTTTATTGCAATTGGAGAGAAATGAAACTGTTCTCTGGGTGATTTTACAATTGTTATGAGGTTAACTGCTTTTCTGTCGTTTCTCCTCTTTCTCCACTATATTGGTGAACCTAAAATACAAGTAGTCATGTAATGATTCAAAAGGATTTCCATGCCTGTCTTTCATGGAGTTGGATGGTTGACCTGTCCCGAAATACCATGAAATAGAAATATTTTATTTTTAAGGGTATGGAAGCTTAAAGAGAGTAATTGATGTTTCACACTGCCTGCATACTCTTTCCCCCCCAAAAAATTGTGAACATCTGTGAGCCCTCACAATACAGCTGACATCCCTGGTGTTTTTCTCTATTGGAATAATAATAGTGTCTTGGTTTTCCAAGACATAGAGAGAACATTTTGCTGGGAGAGACAGAAACTGCACTTCAGGATTTATTTACACAGAAGTTTCTCTCAGTTATTGCTTTTTCAACAGTTCTTTATGCCAAAAAATTGCATGCAATAGCTAGAGAGATGTAGGCTAGATGCCAGATGGCAACATGTGTATTTTGTCTCTCCTTCCCTTGACTTCATCACCTTGAAATGCTGGAGAGAGAAAGAATGTGCCTGCCAGTCGTGAATGAGAAAACTAACGTGTAGATCTTGGTGGCTGTTGTTTGTACAGAGGAATTCCAGTCCCTCGTGGAGTGATGACAGGGATGGGAATCTGACTGAGCTGGTCCTTCAGAATGAAATGAAGGTGTGTATGATTTACTTGATGCTGTAACTATCTCCTGCTCCTCTAGGCCAGGGCAACAGCATTGCTACAGTTGTGAAACTACAGTGAAAACTCTTCTATCTTAATCCTTTCCCCTTTTCTCTGCAGATGCAGGAAACTGCCATTCTTAATGCATGTTGAGTGTGCTCTACCAGATTGTGACAAAAGTCTCATGTCCTCAATGGGACACAGTCCACTGTGTGTCACTAAGTCTGCACAATCCACCTCCTGTTTGAAAGCTGTCCCCATACATCACAGTAATTAATTGTACAAATCTCTCCCTTCTAACATAAACTCCAATTTATTCAAATTTGTTGTACACTTACCAAAATTCCTGAGATTTGATCACTGGTAACTTGGAAAAGTTTTGCAGGCCTTATGTTTTGCCCAAAGACAAGCAAAATAACTTGTTAGCATGGTGAAAAAGAAAAGTTAGCCTGCTTAGTAAGTGAAACAATTCTCTCTCCTGTTCTTTAAGATTGAGCAATTGACCAAAGACTGGACAAGTAAGTGGACAGACAGGAAAGCCATCATGGAAGAATACAGTGTGGACATCAACAAAGAAAAAGCTGGAGTAACAATAGATTCTAATTTACCTCATCTGATGGCCATGGATGATGATATCCTCAGCACAGGAGTGGTGCTGTATCATCTCAGGGTGAGATACGGTCACTTGTCTTATTTTACCCTTTAATCTGAAAATATTTGTTTTCTTTGGAAATGGAGGGTGGTTAGGGTGACATTACAACAACAGCTATCAAAATATAAAGGTCACAGATCACAAGACATTATAGGGGGAAAAAGCAGAAAATACATGGAAATGGAGAAGGATTCAGATATGAATATAAGTTGTCCTCTTATGAATGCATGTGCAAACTATTTGGTATTGTATTATGAGCAAAGCAAATATTTAAATCAGGCATCAATAGTTTGTGCACAAAGCATGAGGACAGTTATGTGTGAGTGTATGTGGAAACATAAAGGATGGTACTTAAGTATTCCAGACACACTGGTCCAAATTTTATTATGCGTTTGTATACTTCAAACTGGAATATTTGTATATGTATAGATAAAAGAAAGCTTTATTAAACCAAAGCTCACTTTGGCAATGAATTCTATACCTTGCTTTTAACCCTACCAGAGATCTGCCACGTAGATGCCAGGTGTGTTCATGAAGGTTAATTACTTGTGATCCTCCTGGAGTGGCTGTTCTTGAAGATCAGGTAGAAATCCTGGCCTCATAGATGCTGTTCTGTTGTGTAGCTGGTAATTTCAGGCAAGGTTTTCACCAAGAAACTTTGTATGTATATTACTGCACATTATGGCATATGATGTGCATGGCTGGGTCAGATAGTTTTAAGGTTTATTTTTGGTTTTTGATAAAGCAAGTAAGTGCTAAGCCAGACTTCTACATTGTTAATGTTGTTTAAATGAATGGAAGTTACTGAAATATTGATGCTGCTTAATGTGAAAGGAATGTTGGATGGGTACTTCTACAGAGGTGCACTCATTGCCAAAACATGTTAAATATGGTTGAAAATCATGCATCTATCTATTAATAAAAAAATCTTTATCTAGATTTTCTAGTAATTGACATAGTGTAGGGACACAGGAATTTTTAATTTGTCTTAAAAGTGACAACAAATATTTAGAACAGAAATCATGCTGTTCTTCTGTCACACTGAAAGAGAAACTTTACTAATTTTTCTCGTGCCAACACAAAGAAGTTGTTAATCCTAGGTAATTATTAGGGACCAAGTATTTATGTCCAGTGCTGATCAACATTCAACCACTCAACCCTACATTAACATTAAATATTTATTGGAAGCAGAAGCTACTACTTAAATGTTTTTCTATTATGTGCCATTGTGGAAAGAGCATTTTCCCATACTAATTTTGACAACACCTAATTTAAATATATTAATTTTAATGGCATAACCTGGTTTGAAGGGTCACCTTCTGAAGTCATTCATGACTCACACTAACATCTTTGTCCCTTCTTTCTTTGCTTCTAGATGCTGCCTTTTCTTTTCTTTGTGCTTTACATCTTTTAGTCTCTGGTGTCTGTTACTTTCATCTGAACAGCAAGAAGGTAAAACATTAGCAGTTCCTTACAAATTAGGGCTTCAACATATGACAGCGCTTTGCATTGTACTTCTAGAGAGAGGCCACAGCAGCAGTTTTCAGATCATGCAAAATAAATGTTGTGTTACTCTTTTACTCCCCTGATGTTTCACAGCATTAATTGCACTAATCGATGATGCACCTATGCATAATTTTCTGGCTTCCATTAATAAAAGATTCATGTTTTCCTATGATTTAACTGACCTTTTTTGCATAGCTTAAAACTTTTACATTTGTTTATTGTTTCAGTAAAAGGTGTACTTCATAACCTTTTCTGAAAGCTGGAGTCGTTCCAGAAGTGAAGGGGCAAAGCCCTCTTACTCTTTATGGTTCTGTGATGTACCTTAGGAATTCTACCCCTAGTCATGAGACACAGCAGAAGAGGTAACAGTGTAAAAAGACTTCCACAGATTTGGAGATGTGCTGTGATGTGCTCAGGTCAGGTGGGGCAACTGTTTCATCTGAAACATCTTTCACTTTTTCACATGGAATACTCAATATTGAATTAGAAAAGAGTATAAATTATTGGCTCAATAATAGCATTTAAAAAATAAAGTCAGCATGGTCCTGGTCTGTGGTTATTTTTGTTTTGGTTTCTCAAGTTGAGTTGATTTGTTTGTGGTGTATCTGTACCCTTGGTCTCACCTGCAAATTTTAGTTGGATTTAAACTTACCCAGAATCACTCCACCAACTGGGATGCTGTTGCAAATTCCCTGAGCCAATTACTGCTGTGATACACTTTTCTGAGTGTACCAGAGAGTTAGTCCAGCAAAAAAACTTTCTTTTGGAATTAGAATAATTATTTCTTTGCCAAAGAAGAAAATAATTGATAGTGAAGAAGATAACTGATAAGGAGATCTTTTAGTAGTTTGTTTACTTCTCTTTGTATAAAATACACATTGCTAACTAACTTGATTGAGTGATACGAGTCAAATGCCTTATGGACCATAACTTTTGTAGAAGTTGTGGCCAGGCCAGGTGGGTATTTTGCAGTTGAGTCTGCTGAACATTAAACTGACATGTAGCTTGGTAATTTCTCTAAAGCAGGGGCAAAATCCAGCTTTCAGCCTCTCCAGCAAATGAAGTCTCAGCAGGGCTCATGCCTGAGGGATCTGTTAGTTGGTTCAGAGAGCTGAGCTCTGAGAGGAGCTGTGTGATAACCATTCCCTTTCTGTCCAGAGCACAAACCCACTGTGATTCACCCCTAATTACCCATAACTGGGTCACCTTGAAGTAGTGCACAGCTTCTGTTTTTCCAGTCTTCAGGCTGCCAATTACTACTTCTTGCTTCATCTTAAATCTAGGTTTTACAATGCGCTTGGAGCAGAGAGCATGTTCAATTTCTTCTAATTTGAACACAAAATCACATTGTTTCCTGTCCAAAATTAATTTCAGTGTAATTGAAAGGCTTGCCACTGAAGTAATTTTAGAGTGCATTTACCAATCACTTTGCCATAACCAATTACAGCATCTCTTTAGAACTGTGTTTAGAACTTTTTCTTCTGTGTTTTCCTAAGAAAAAGCATGGAACTGGTAATGGAAAGTAATAGACAGATGGTAAATAAATTGCCTTTTCTTGGCAGCTTTTTTCTCATGGTATTGTGTAAATGACTCTTTTTTACTGGTCTTTGAAGGCAACCATAAAACTACTGTCTCACTTCCATTGCTGACCTGTAGTATGGTTCAAATCTTTTTGTTCTGGAGACTTTTGTTCATAGGCAATTCTTTTCTTTGAAGTTATGAATCTTCAGGTTTGGGAACTTGCCCATATACCATAAGCACCAGGAAGACTTTTCATAGATGTCATTTAAGTTTCAGAAAAAAAGTTCTTCTTTAGTAGTTAGATTGAAGAGTTCATCTATGACAAAGTGCCCTTACAAATTAGGAATTCTGTTACTTTTAAATTTGAAAAGCCTGGTTAATTGAATCATAATTTTGCAGCTTCTCTCCTTCTGCATGGATATTTATTAGAAGTATTATCTCATTTCTGCAAACACCAAATCTCACTATAAAGGTTCAAAGCATCAGGATGCATGTTCATATTCAAAATATTGGTCTCAAGCACAGTCCAAAAATCATCCACTGGGAGTTACTTTATCTACTGGAGTCATAGAAGCTAACACAGTTGCAGGATGAAGAGTAATTGCAACACTGTGGGGGACAGTGGACTGAAATATGAAGTACACAGCATTAGCTTCAAACAATTCAGTCATTCAGAGGCAATTTATTTTAAGTGCTTGCCAAAATGATGTACCAAAGCTCTTTTAAATAGTGTATATATAGTCTTTTTTCTGTAACCAACTTTTAAATTAGTTCATTTCTTGTTTTAGGAAGGAACAACCAAAATTGGAAGAAGTGACTCAGACCAAGATCAAGACATTGGTAAGAGAATGATATTACACCTTATTTTGTGATGAGGTCAGGTCAGACAAAGAGGTTTACATTTGTCATGTGTAATAGGTAGTGTTTCTATTTGTCAGCTTTCTTTACTGAAGAAGGTAATTATTAATGTTTGCTAAAATACATGATTATTGTTTTTAAGACCCCAAAAAGTCGGTGGACTTGACCTAATTGCGATCTCTTCAGAATTTTCTTCTCACTTGTAAAATGCTATACCAGAGTTTAAAAATATCTTCATTTTACATCCAAATTACCAGATGTTCTATCCTAAACTAGTGGCACAAGTAATCATGAGACACTGAAAGTGCTTTTCAACCCTACTTGTTCAGAACATTTTAGATATAAAGTCCAAATTATTCAGAATATGTCTTATTTAATTTAGTTTCTGCTTTTAATTTTAGCAGTCAGTCTCAGGAGCTAGATACTATGACAGAGAACTGAAACCTTATACTGAAATTGGAAAGTTTGTGGAATCTCAGCTTTGATTAAGTTCTGCTAAGCTTGGTTATGTTTGATTATTTTCTGCTGGTAGATTAGTGAATTGCAAACAATAAATGTCATAATGGCATTAAGAAAATTCAACATAATAGAAGGATTTGCAGATCAGCTCACAAATCAGAAGGTGAGCCGTAGTTTTCCAGTACCAGAAATAAAGAAACAACCTCACTGTTTTCATCAGAGAGTTTTAACAGTAAGGTTTTTTCTGTGATCAAGCGTTTGACCAGCAGGATTTACTGCCTTGTTTTGCACGCGGGGTATGAGGTGTGCATGGTGTCAAAGAGCTTGTGGTCCTCCTCTCTGGGGAAGGAGGGCAGTCCCTTCAGAGGGTGAGATGAGTGTCCACGGCGCAGTCTTGCAGGGGCAGTGGATCGAGCGGAGCCACTGTGTGATAGAGAACCACGGCGGGACCGTGACCCTGCGCCCGCGGCCGGGCGCGCGCTGCTCCGTGAACGGCTGCCGCGTGTCGGGGTCCTGTCGGCTGTCACAGGGTAAGGCTCCTTTCTTCTGGGAATGCTGCGTTACAGCCACCTCACCACTGAGTTCAGGGCTGGGATCTATGGACTTGAGCAGCCCTGCAAAAGCCATCTCGCAGCCGGCCGCCAGCTCCACGCGGTTCGATCCACGGCTAAATAAATTAAGTACCCCACAGAAATAAAATTAAAACATTGGTGACAGTATTCTGACTCCTTTTGGCAGCAGTGGTCTGTAGGTTTCTGAAAAGGGAAGATGTGTAGTCAGAGACATTATTGTGGAGACTGGCTCTAAGCCAGCTGGCCCCTGAAAGGGTTTTTGGCAATTATATGATATGGTTGAAACAACCTTCAGCTTTTTCACAGTGCATTTGGGTAGAAGCTGGTAGCCACTAAGTCATAGGCTGTGATGAATGAATTCAGACTAAATGGATCAGGCTTCCATACTTTCAGGTTGTTTAAAGGAACAATCCAGTGTCTGGGAACTTGCATGTTCTAGACTCTTTAAAATATCATATAAAACCAAGTTTTGAGCAGCGGGTTGGTTGTGGTTTTGGCATGAAGTCATGCTGTCCTTAAGTATGAACATGCCATTTATAGTTAATATTTAGTCCATAGAGATCTCCAAGATTAGTTTGCTTGGATGCTGTCATTACAGATCTATAACTTGGCCAGTCCATAGTGGCAAATTTTAAAAATAGTTCTCTGTTCTGTGATTTACAGAAAAGTGGTTGGTAAGAATTTTTTTTTAACCTATTATTCTAGGGTAGTTTAATGAATTATGTCTCTGTAAATATCTAATTATTTTGTTTCCACAGGGGCCCTTGTCATCCTTGGCAAATCTCATAAGTTTAGATTCAATCACCCAGCAGAAGCTGCTATCTTAAGACTAAGAAGATCAGTAAGTTCTAAAATTGTTTTTGTCTCCTATTTTTTCTTTTTTTTTCCTATTTTTTTCTTCTTAAAAGCCAGCCTGATAAAGATAATATTTCATCTAATCATCATATTCACTTGCTTCCTTTCCTCCATCTAATGGTCTGTAAAGACACTAAACCTTTTGTGGGAGGACACTGGCCCTTCTTTCAGATGTGCTTAGCAAAAGATGATGCAGATCCCTTGAATAATTTAGTGTTTCCTATTTCTAGTCATGAGTACAGTAGGATTGAAACAAAAAGGCAGAATGCTGCAGTGAAAAGACCAGTTAAGAATCTTTCCACATTTGATAATTTTCTGAGTTATCTTCTTTCTCTGTCATTTCACTGTCTTGAATGAAGCACACTAGAAGAAATAGAAAGTTTATGGGATGAAGTGCTTAAGTGTTGTTGACCCTGAAAGCAGTTAATTGTTACATGCCTCAGAAATACATTTTGGTATGTTAAGCTCAGGAACTAACTACTGTAAGATATTATTTGCTTGGCTAGTAATGAGGTAGTTCTTAAAATGACTGACAAATATAACCATAAAACCTAACTTAAAAAAAATGTAGGTTTTCTCATTTAGGAATTAACCAAATTATCAATTGATACTGGCAAGAGTCTACCTTTTAAAATGGATTTTCATTTTTTAACATTTTATACTTTCCATTCTTCCATCCTTTTGTACTCACTTCGAGATAAGGGGCTTAACTTCTGTTTGTTTTCATTCTTAATTTCTTGATTAATGAAACATGCAGTACATTAAAATAAAGCTGCAGAAAGAGACATACTCAGTAACAAATACTTAGCAATTTTGCTAATTATCAAAGGCTAAGCAGAAGAGTGAGATTATAAACTCACCTGGGAGGTTTTATGCAGCCTTGCACACAATAGTTAGCAATGACAGTACTAATGGTAACTTGGAAGTTGCTGTGGTATTTTAAAATTCCTGTTTTATGTTGTGTGCTTTCTGTAGATTAGTGAAACCTCACCCCCTGTGAGCTGTGGAGCTTTGGACTGGCTCAATCTGGATGGAAGTCGCAGCAATTCTCCACACTATGTCCTTTCTTCTCTTTACAAGTGAGTAGAAAACTAACCAAAAAGCAACTGAACAAACAGTTTCTCTCGTGGGATGATGTCTGAAATAAGGGACTTAATTCAGACTAAAGTAAGCTGTATACACAATATGTCCCATCACTTTTTTAAGCAGTCAAATAAAAATGTCAGAGAAAATACATTGGCCAGCTGACTAATATAGAGCATTAAGAGATACAAGCAACAAAGCTGCAAAATTATTATTGATGCTCTATTAAGAAAATGCCTCAGATGAGACTGTCAGCCTTAATTCAGTTCACTTGGACATCTACTTTACAGCTAATCTATAATTTTTACAATATTATTACTTCAGTGCACAGAATGAACTTTTCAGGATATGATTTAGCCAAGGTAATTATTGTCAATTGACTTTCCCTGCTAATTCATTGTGAAAATCAGAAGATTTGTTCATAAATTCCCCTTAGTTCAAGTCCTCATTGAGCCCCTCATCTCAGAAAGCCAATGTAATGCCTTGTTTGGTTTTTTTTTAAACTGAGCAGTAAATAAGGCATAAACTGCTTTTCAAGTGTTGAAGAGCTGCTCATCCTCAGTGTTTAGTGTATGCTTTTATGGCAGAGACTTTATGAAATGGAAGGGATTGGTGTAATGAAGACAGTGATTAACATGCATCAGGAAAATTAATTGAGATATGTTCTGTGTTTCAGTTCGTAACACTGAAAATAGAATATTACAGGATCAAATGTAATTGGGTTATTTTTCTTTTTTAATTCCTCTCAGCCTGGCACATTAAATTAGCCTGTTAAAGGCAAGAAACAGTCACCTTCTCATTCACATCTGTGGATGGTTCTGCCTCTTGCTAGAGTGTTTTTGGTGTGGTAACATACTGGGAATCTTTCATCTCTTTAGAGGCAGTATCTCATCTCATTTTTATGAGCATTAAATGTTATCTCTGGTTTGAATATTCTTCATGCTTCTAGTCACGTGGCTTGCTTTCCACCTTGGATAGTGTGGGTTTGTATCTTCTCTTTAATGTATCTAATCTCTGCATTTGCTTTTCATTTCCTGCAGTGATACCTGTCTATACAAAACGTTACTTCATTTTGTCTCTTCACTGGAGAACATTTTACACATCACTGCTATTATTTTCTTGGGAAAAATTACAGAAAATTTTAAAAATAATTGTTTGTCTAATGACCTTCAAATGTACACACCAAGGTGCTCTTTATTTTGCTAAAAACATCATTTGTGGAGCTCTTGTCACAGAAATTTTTTGATGAACCTGGAAAAACCTGAAGAAATGCAGAAGCATTATGAACAGTTTATCACAAATTTGCACTTAGTTTTCCCCTTTTTAACCTGACAAAACTGCAGAACATTTCTGATCGATTTTTTTTTCCAGCCCGTGTTCAGATAGAAGATTTTTTTGTGTGGATCAATTTTTTAATCACTTGGACAGGATACCACAAGTATATTACATTGCTTAAAGTTACCCTCATGCTTCCCTAGAGGGTTTCAGATGATTATTTCAGTAAAAATGAAAAACATTATGTATTGCATTTGCTTGGGTTCTATCAATGTCCATCTCTTACAGGGATGAGCTGTAAATTATGTCTAATAATAGCTGGTTTTCACCTTACATAATCCAGTGGTCCTTTCATCCTTTTGAATAGATATTTGGCATAGATAAACTGAATTGATCCACTGAGCTTTGCTTTGCAGTAACCTGTGAGCCTGTATTTCTGCACAGATGAGCAGTTTTGCTCATGGAGGGTGTTATGGTTGAGACATCTAGCCTAAGATCTGTATTATAAGAATAAAATTACATATGTGGTCTCTCATGATGAAAAGTGAATGCCAAGTACTAAAAGGTATGTGTGAGGTACTTTGCAAACCATAACACAGGACTAAGTGGGCTACAGGGAATGTTTGTTTGATCACCCTAATGCAGGGTCTTGTCTCTGTCAGAAAGAGGAAAATATAAGAGCAGGGAAAGCTGTGTGTGTCTCTTGTTCTTTGTCCCCCTCTCACTTGAAAGTTCTTGATGCTCTCCCAGCTGCTAGAAATCTGCATCTTCCTCTACTGAAAATTGCAATAACATCTCTGTGTACAATAGGCTTCAGTGGCATTTCCTTGCCTTTTCCCCCAAATATTTATGATTTCCTATTTTTATTTTTGCAGTCAAAAATGTAGAAACTGTGAAGAAAACAAATGTTCTCTTGAACTAAGGTAAGAATATTAATGTGTCTAAATCATGCTGCAATTTTTGACACCTTTAGCTGTGCCTTTCTCCTGTGCTACACTGATTTCCTCCAGAAGAGATGGAAGCTAGTTTTAAGCTTTAATTCAGACTATTTTATCAAGTTGGAACAAGAATCTCTACATACAGCTGAGTTACAGGCAAGGCTCTGCAACCATTTTTTTTCTTCATATGAGATTTGTGCAAATGGTTTGCACCTTTGTTGCATGTGTAGCCTGCATTTAAAAGCCATAACTACAGTGAGGCTTGCTCACTCTAGTATTAGATTTTATGCCAATAGTAGGTACTGGGAATACTCATTAGTATTTTGAAAATTTCTTGGATAAATTGGGTTCTCTTCTGCTGAGAATAAAATTGCTTTAGGGAAGAGTAAAAAAAAACTTAATTCCTAGCATAGAACATGGTTCATTCATGCAAAGAAGCCCTGCAGCTGTTAACAGAAATAATTCAAAAATGGTTGCATTTCCATGGCTTTTTCTTCAGGAACTGAGGGTACTTTGCTTTCTTCTGGACTTTTATATGTATTACAGTAATGATTATTAATTATATAAGTCTTATCTCCCGTGCTGTCAGTATGATGACATTTTTCTCATCTGCCTTTTATGGGTTGAATTGCCAGTTCAGCCTTTAAATGTACATTAAAATATTTTGAGAAATGAGAGGAAAAACAATTTTCTACCATTGCACACAAATATTAAAACTTAGTCATTCCCTTGAAATGTATTGTGAGTCATTATACCCTTACTTGTTTGCTTGCTCATACACTCTACTCATAAGAGCCCCTGCCCTTCAAATTTCTGCTGTTTGCTGTCAGCCAGCAAACACACAGGAGGCTTGTGAGTGGCATCAGTCAGCACATTACAGCATCACCACAAATAAGTACATAAAAAATGTCTTTCTCTTGCCATTGCCTTAATACCATATTGCATATAAATAAAACCTCAGATTTTATTGTCTTGCTGGTTTGAAAAAATAAAACCCCATAGGAGTTTTTCCATTAGAGTTCAGTGGTATAGCAGTACACTGAATTCATTTTAGCTCCTTGGAACATATTTAAACTCCCTTCCCTTGAAAATACAAACATTGTTAAACTGGCAGGGGGAAATATGATACAGCATAACCAGCATATTTATTATTCTAATTTGATATAGTTAACTTGTCCAACTAATATCTGTAAAATACTCTGAATTCTCACTAACAACTTTCATTTGAGAATTTCAAAGTGCTCTACCAAAAACAAAACAAAAAGATTAAAGAAAACATTTGCATCTCTTAAAAGATCCCTCATATTCTCTTTCACAGAGAAATGCACTATATCAGTTACAGCAACTCTACAATTTACAGCAGAACCACATATAGCAGGGAAACTAATTCTATATATAACTGACATTGTGAAGAGAAAACCTGTGTTAGCTGAATAGGAATTTAAAGAGGCAGCATTGACCTTTATTGGAGAGTGTGGTTGTGTTTGGTGCCTGTGATTGTGCCAAAAAGAGATCTGAATTAGAGATGTATTTAAAGGGATGCCTTAAATAAGTCATTGCCTTACTGTTATTTTGGGGGCTATGGCAAAGAAAAAGAGGTTTTGCATAGAACGGCTGAAAAACCACACATGAAAAATCATGGGTGTGCTTTCTCTGTAAGCAAGCCAGCTAATGAGAAATCTAAATGATACTTCACTTGATGGGAACTTCTGTGGAGGGGATTATTATGTGTGTACATTTGCAAAGATCCCTTATTTCTGAAGGTTCCTGGCTCTGCTGGTCATTTTGACTGATTTCTGGCTCCCATCTCCTGCCCACCACTCCCCAGCTTTGGCTTTGCATTTTGAGTGCCTTCATTCGGGAGGCTGAAGGGGGTGATAATACAAGGTCTTGGTATCTCCTTCTTGCTCTTCCCTTTGCTTTAGGGAGGAGGAGGGAGAGGTTTGGGCCCCTGTGCTAGGCAGAAGCAGATGTAGGATCCAGTGCAGCTGCGTGGTGCCTGCTGCTGCTGCTGTGAGCCCCTGCGGGAAGGGCCCCGGATTGGACACGGGAGGAGGAGGAGGATGGAGCTGGAGAAGGTGGGGGGAGTTGTGGAGATGTGTGTTAGTGGATAGGCTTGCAACTCTAACTTGTGACTGCTCTCAGTGTGGGGTTTGCAAGGGTGCAAAATGCCTTGCCAGCATCTCTTTTGCTGCTTTATTTTTAACTCCTTTTCCCTTGGGAAAAATAATTTGTAGAAGAGAAATGCGACTTGAACACTAGGCAGTCAGAAAGATGGGGATGCTAATTTGACTGATGTTTTCTTAGAGAAACAGGTCAGTTTCAGCTTTTACCAGAAGCAATGATTTTCACTGGAGTTTCTCTATTGGAGCCTCAAGATTTTGTTGCAGCAGGTATTCAGCCTCACCACAGAGCTATTGCTGCCATAGTTACTGGAAGCTGCATTATGCTGTAGCAGCCGCCAGCCTCTGCATCAGCAGTGGAAGTGTTTGGGGAAGAGGGGAGGAGAATTGCACAATAGGATCCCAGAGAGCTGACAACAAAACCGGCTGGGAAAAAATGTGGATTTATAGATGGTTCATTTAGCACACACCGTGCAAACTTGGGAGAGAAAAACGAGATGGAAAAGCAATCCGGCAGGATCGGTATAATACGAACGTTTTCTCAGTAATTTGTGCTTATCTTTAGTTTAAGGTTGGTGTCTTTTTGTTGTCATTTTACTTGCAGCTTTTAAAGGTTTACTTGGAGGAGGGGGTAACTGTTGACACTTCTTGCTGCATTTGGTACACCCAGAAATCTGCATGCTTTTATGAAATTCTCTGCAGAATTGCTTTTCTTTAATCTGCTGTATGCTAGAGTATGCTGGTCCTGTGAAACCAAGACTTCATGTGTGTCTTAATACCTACAGATATGAAGCTGTTTCTCTTATGTTTGTCCTGAGGTTATTTTATTTCCTGCTAGAACTGTACCGAGTGTAGATGAATTACATGGAAAAGCAGGAATATGAGCAACAGCATTCTGTGCTTGATTGCTGTATCTCATCGTATTCCAGTGTTTCAAGCCTAAATTTAACAGTACTTCTGATTTAAGATGTTTGGATGAAAGTGATCTCACCTACCTATTACAAAATTTGTCTAAATTCTTATGATAACTGGATTGATACTTGTTTTTAGTTTAGTCATTCAAACATGTGTTACACAAACTGATTGCTCTTTGAATTGCTTATTAGGTGATTCAGCTGTGAAGTGTGTCAGAATCTGTTATTTTCTTTCTGGGCCATTGTCATGTCATTTTTTAGTTTAGTCTATCGTGTTATTTCCACAAGCCAGCAAAAGCGTGCTGACATGACATAGCATGTTGAAGGGTGGAAAGGGAGCATTCTGACTTCATGTTCTTGGTGTAAGCAGTTTCTGTGAGAGATCTGTATCCCAAACTAGCCAGTCATTCTGCTCTCACAGCCAGAGGGAAAACATCCTCTTGCATTTGTGTATTATGTAAGTGTCTCTGTGTGGATTTTCACTATCTTTTTGTTCCACTTCAGCAAACTGCCTGTAAGAAGCAGCTTCCTAAAAAGGTATTTAGTGTTCAGTCTCTGTATTCAGACCTGCCTTTACAGCCCTGCCTGGTTTTTGTTTTGTACTTCTAAAAATTAGGAGATGAAGCAGAGACACTGAAATAATAGCAGAACTGCAATTTGTATGTATGCCTGGAACAACAGTATTTTATTACAGAGACTTTAACCTTACAGAGGGAGAATTGTACCAGCTAGCTACACCACCTGAACAAAAGCAGGAAGAATACTGCAGTGATTGCAGAGCTGTGTTAGTTTTTCCAAGGTTTAAAGGGAGGTATGGCTGTGCCTCTGTACTCTGCCTTTCTGGGGTGTAGTCAAAATATGGAGCTGTGATTAATACCATCAGTTTGGCCTGCCTCGTGCTCTGCTGTGTGCAAACACACATGGCTGTTGGAAAGGATCTCAGTCTCATGTTAGTTCAGCAAAAAGCCATTACCACACACGTGAGGGAATATGCTAGTGCTGCTGAGAACAAACAGCACACTGCCACATGCATTGTTTGTATTGCTTATTCTCTGATCCTTTATGATGGGGGGGTGGGGGGTGGTTCCAGCAAGGTTGGGAAGTGTGGGAGAAGCTTGTGACCCTCTCAACAACTGTAAACAGGTGTTGCCTAACCACCCCTGTGAGCATGGTTGGGTCTTTGGATTGAAATGCAACACTGAGTTGTTCCATTTACTTAAATGTTCTGGGTTTCAGTTTGCAAACAGTTTGAACTCTGATAAGTCAGTTTTATGGAAAGATTGACTGACAGCTAGAAGTCATGATTAGGAAGATTGAGAGACATTTTATCTAGTTTTAGTAGATTTAGTTGTAGAACAAGAATTCTTTCTCTACTGTTCTAGTATCATGCTTCTTTTCAGCTTGCTGGCAATGATTTATTCAGTTTCCTCAGACTCATGCAGAATGATGCTAATAATGATAAATTAATAGAAATCAGCTCTTCTGATACTTGGCTTTCTGATGTTTGATAATGCTAATGGATCCTCATCACTTCTCCTGGACTTTGCTTCTTTCACATGTCTCAGACTAAGCAACTTGCCCAAGGTCATGTGAGACCAGTGACAAATTTAGACTCATATTTTTCAACTTTCATACCACCTTAGGAATCAGAGCTTTCCTATGTCTGTTAGTAGAACAGGTTAAAGGCTATCTCATCACCAGACTAGGCAGACAAGCTGTCAGGTTTAGCTCTCAGGCATCCAGAGTCAATCCTCGTCCTGAAGACCTTGAAGGCTAAGTATATGAAAGCACAGAAGTCATGTAACTGCTCCAAAAGTGTTTTGTCTCAGATCAGTACTTTAACCTCCAGATTAAATGGCTGCTCCATTACATTTCTCTTAGAAAATACAGAAGACAATCTCAAAGGTGCATTTAGTGAAGCCTCCCTCAGAGCTACCACTGAAACCCTGGGAGCTTTTCCTAAACGAGACACTTCAGACTTAATGCTGCATTTGAGAAGTGATTCTTCTTTAGTTAAGCAGTCTTGCTTTAAGCTCTGAGTTTGTCCCCCCGTGGCTGGTGGTGTTACAAACACCTGAGCAGCTGGAGATCTGTCACCGCCATACGAGCGTTCAGTGAGGGTCAGCTCAAACCTACTCCAGCTGAATGAGAAATGAGGCATCCCCCTTCCATTTCTGGGGATCAGTTAAAGTTTATCTAAGAGGAAAAAAACTGCAAATCACAGGGTACTGGCATCTTTGCAGTAGAGCCAAGGACAAATAGATCTTGGACCTGTGTATTCCTACAATTTGTTTGTGTGGGTCACAAATAGACACAAACCGTTTAGCAGATGGCAGCAGCAAAGTTTGTGCTGTGTTTGCACCATGCCAGACAGCTGAACAGAAGATGTTGTCTTTCAGTTACTCTCAGAATTACATTTACATAAACATTAAAACAAAACAGAATTCTGTTTTTCTCGTGGGAGCAAGATTCATAGTAATATTGTAAATTATTGAAAATCTCACAGCTTTTTTGTATTGACACCTTCCTACTGCTGCTTAAAGTGAAATGCATGTACCATGTAAAGGTACTCCAGGAGATTTGTAGACTTTGGCTGCTTAATTGCTTCGTCTGATCTGTCTGCTAAACTATCACACAAAATCAAGTTTTTGCTTTGAACACATGCTTCCAGTTCTAAATCAAGATGTTAAATTGTTCCTATGTAGCAAAGGTCAAATACTCTTTTCATACAGATGACCTTGTATTGGTAGTGATTTTACAAACTATATGGTGTTTCCAAAGATATCCTTTGAAATGATAGTTTTAGAGGTTTTTTGACCTTCAAGGACTCTTTAGAGTTTTGGTGTCTTTGATTGCTTTAGAAGTATAATAAATACATAATGTACTTTCTTAGTAAAATATAATTAAAACATTTTTCAAGGCTCAAAGGTTTAATTTTCTTATGTTATATATAATAATGTAGTGTTTAGGAGGCAAAGATCATGTATCACCTTAAGATATAATCTAACTTTAATGTTAAGAATTTCTTGATGATAGCATGTGGAGAAGTAGAATATATATTCCTTTCAGAGGGCTAAGATACATTGAATATTATAATGCATTATGTTAAGAATAGATACTATTTTGATTATTGCTCTATGTGTGTAAAATTTTGGTACACAGTCAGGAGCCAAACATCTTGGAGGAGACTGTAAAGCAGTTTTTCACAGGCTAGTCACTTTTCTCATCACAATTCTGCTCCAAATATAGAAGCAGTAACCTGATATAGTTCTTGCATCCAACAGAGATTGGGTGATCAAGGTCTTTCCTTGGCACTTCCAGAGACTGTTGGTGTAATCCTGATAATGCCTATAAATATTTCTAGGCTGGAGTTCTTGGTCTGAAAACAAAGGATGTTGGTCATTTCTTCAAAGCACTTTGAAGTACTTAGATGACAAATACCTTCTACAGTTATAAAATGTTATAACTTAAAAACAACCCCCTCCCCAGTTTTGTTTGTGGAAGACTACAGCAAAATGAAAAGTGGCAATATTTTTAAAATTCTTTTTGCTATTGTCTTTCTGGCAATGGAATTACCTGCTCCACTAGTAGAGCTTTCATGTTTGCTGACATTTGTGACACTGACAGGGTTTACAGCCTGCTGTGACATGCATATACACAGCTACAAGTTTCTGTCATAATGCACCCTCATTGAACAAAACAGCATCTTGAACATTGTCTTTTTTTAGTAAGATTACTTGTTCTATTACAAATAACACTTGTTTCTGGTTTAAATTCACTGTCAACATTTCTAACAGCAGGGAAATTGATGCTGTGCATGAAGAGTACCAGCAGAAACTGAGAGACCAGGAAGCTTTCCACAGAAAACAAATTCAACGACAGCAGCTCTACGTTGAGGATTTAAAGCAGCAGATTCTGAGAGGACAGATCAAAGCAGAGCAGGAACTAGAAAATGACCAAGCACTCATCAACCAGCAAATCCAAGAAAGTGGGTACCTGCCTCTTCCCCTGCTTCAGTTCCCTTCCATTACTGCATACTTTCATCCTCTCGACATTTTTTGTCCTAGTGATGCTTTATTTCATGAGTGGAACTTTTACTATGGCTAATTACTGGATTTCTCCTGCAATTGCCTTTCCCTTGAGAGCAGTTACTAAGCTTTGATTAACAGAACTAAAGGGCCTCCTTTGCAGTGCTCCAGCAGCCCTGTTTAATTAGCACTGCAGCTCCTTGCTGGGAGGGACAGCACCAGCTGCTCCCCTGTGGCACTGAGCCTCTCCCAGCCCATCCCAATCCTGCCTCCCTGCTGCAGTGCTGCTAGTGTTCTCTAGTTTGTCTTCTAATGAGTGATTTGATCTAGGTTTCTTGATAAGCAAAGGGTGCCTATACAAAATTGTCATTCCCACTGGGCAAAATCTGCTGTTTGATCCTAGAAGAATAAAAATTCCATTAATTTTCGGCAATGTCTCAGACCAAAACTTACACTGTCAGCTATCTTTTAATCATGCCACCATAATGAAGAGATTAAAACGAAATTGTTTTGATGGGATAGAGCAGAAGAATATGTAGATAGTACAGACAACCAGGAGAGCTTCCCCAAAACATCTTTATTTTGCATCTCCATAGACTTGTTCTCTGTTTCCCTGTAGTTCTGCTGTTTTCACTGTTCGTGCAAAGCTTAGCCAGGCAGGTAGTTTTTGCCAGCCAAATACAATTCTTTACCTGGCAGCCCACCAAAGTTCTTCACCTTTTCTGTGCCCTCTGTGGCTCAGCTCCTGACAGAGGCAAGTTTGTGAGCAGAGATTCATTAGCATCTTAAGCTTGCAGCTCTCTTGCAGGGAAACTCTGATGTGCCTAATATTCTGCTTGCTAAAAACATGTTAGAGAGAACATGTCTGGAAACAAGGTTGAGGAAAAAAGCTTTGTGTGTGAAAACTGAAAATGTTATTAAGGAAAATTAGCTAACATAATGACAAAAATGCTTCCCTTTTATCCATAGAGTTACCATAGAGCCAAAATTCCTACTTCTGTGCATGTGCTCTGTGCAGAGCTGCCAACATAAGCAGGACAGGAGACTCATTGTGGTGGGGATCACTAATGAAGTATGTTTAACAAGATCAGTATTCATCAAGCAAGTGATACCTACAATGTCTCTGCACTAATGATTTCTTGTGTTAGGGAAACTTCCAGAGCCCCAAATTCCTCTCTTGCAGCTCAGCTGTGCAGAGCTGCTGGTAGACCTCATTCATCACTTCAAACTTAAATACCTCTTAATTCCTACATCCCTGAACAAGCAATGAAACATTGCTTATTTAATAAAGGACTGCACATTAAGAGGAAGCCCAGCCAAAAAAAAAAAAAATGCTGCTACTAAGACAGCAGTGCTTTAGGAAACTTTGGTTCTTTGAGAAATGCTCCACTTGTAAAGGTGCCTGGCCTGAGATTTTTAAATTGCTTGTTCACCAATGGATATCTTTTTTGGCTTGGTTTTTGTTTTGGTTTTTTGTTGTGTTGTTTTTTTTTTTCTTTGAGGGCTGAAAATTTTTATAGCAGCATAAAAAAATCTGTTTCATTAAGAGAACATGTTCAAGCCACCAGATACAACCTGGTCATGGTGATCTCAATAATCCCTGCTTTTGTTACAGTTCATCATAGCTCAGATTGGAGCTGGTGTGCTCTGTAAAACCTCTAAGCACATCCATCTCTTGCATGGAATAAAAGTAGTCTTGCATCCAGGTTTAAAAACAAGTCAGCCTGGTTCTGTTCTCTACTGCATCCTCACTGACTGCAAAGATCAGGTTCTGAATATTTAGAGAAGACTGAGTGTGTTAAGCAGAAATAACATATTTTGTTATCAAATTAGGTTAATCACTTGGTTTGTGAACATGTTTGGCATTTATGAACTATAGGGGTCATTAACAAAAGCAGAGAAACTAATTCTTTTTGTGGAGCAAAGTGGTAATTCTGTGAAAAATACTCATTGACTGGTGGTATGAGCTTGTGTTTTTTGAATTCTTTGTCATAATAGCTAAAGGTTGTGTTGGCTTCATCTGCATGCTTGCCATGATAGCATTTGTTTTATTTCATGCACATTTAACTAGCTGATCTTTAAGGTCCTTTCCAACCCAAGCCATGTAATGATTCTGTAATTTAATGATTGCATGCTAAGATACATGGGTTCCCATCAGGCTGTTTTGGCAAGTTGAGGCAGCCAAAGTTGCCAGAGACAGCAAACTTGTGGTTGTTGCTCTGCCTCAGCCAGGTGCCACACAGGGGTTGTTTAGCTTGGAAAGCTTTCACCTGGTGAATTTAGAAAGGCTACCAGAGCTCTCTGGCAGGCACCTTTGTGATGACAGCCTTGTAGCCTTGTCTGTAACTCACTGGGAAGGCTGCATTCCCATCCACAGGACTGGGGGCTGCCAGCTGCCCTGCAAATGAGGCCCATCCACAGTGGGGCATAGGGAGGTCCAGCCTCCAGGCTTACTGAACTTGCCACCAACAGTGAGCACAAAAATTGCCATTTCCTGTGCTAAATGAAGTCCATTAGCATGGCTCTGGGCTCTCTCATTGTCCATTTCCAGCACACCGAGGTAAGTGAGAAAAAATACTTCACAGGTGTTTGGGCTTTTTTTCATTTAGCCAAGTTAAAGAGGAAAGGATAGGAGCAAAAAGCACAAAGAAATGTTTGGTTCAGAATAGTTGTAAACCAGTCAGATGCAGTGGTGAGAAGTCAACAACATTTCAAGACTGCACAAGCATTTATTTTTTCATTCAAAATATAGGAATCTATTAGCCAAAGGCTCATTAGTGTGTGTCAAATTCCATTTGCTGCATTAACACAGAAGCAAATGCTGAGCTCTGTTGAGCTCTGTGCAGCTTCATCCTCTGGTTCCCTTGTTAACTCTGCTCCCAGTGCACATTTATTCATTGCCATATAAAGTTTAACATATGAATAATTCAGAATAATTAAGGCAGAAGTAGTAGCATGTTTCACAGAAAAAAAGGCTAATGAAGTCATATTTCTCTACTGTGAATATACACCCTGTGTCTGAAAAGTGCACAGAGTTGAACTCAGGTCTTTTCATGTTTCCACTGTATTTTAAAAAAAATTGAGGTGATACTTGAGTGTAATTTTTGAGAAATTGATATCTGTTCTAATTTTTCTTACAAACAAAGTCTTCTCCACCAGTCTCCTTAGCTGTATTGGCCAAGCCCCTGCAGCTTGGCCCTGCAAGCAATCCTGCAGCTGCTACCTGAGTCCTTAACCCAACAAAGAAGCTTTTAGTTATCAATGATAACTAAAAGAGCAACAGTACATTTTTCTCTAAATGGTTTGTCAGGTCTCTACTCTACCTGCATAGAAATTCTGTTCTCAAAAGGCTGATTAAATTAAGAACCAAGACAGTAACAAATCATGGTTTTCCTATGATTTTTACTTTCTTTCAATCATTGTTTTGTTTACAGACCAGCAGTGGCTTATAAATGAGAATAAACGTCTGGCTGCTCTTCAGCAACAGCAGAGGGAGTTTGCAGTGCAGACAGAGCCCACGCTGTGTGCAGAGGCTGAGGTGCAGAGCACCACTGGGCTGGAAACCTGCCTTTCCCTGCTACAGCAGAACAAGAAGAGACTGGTGCAGCTGGAGCTCTTGCAAAGGTACTCCTTAAAAAAGGCCGAAAGAAACATAAGACGGAAAAAGGTCAAGTTCCAGCTGGAGAGGATAGTCAAGAAGCAGAAGTTGTTGGAAGCCAAGCAGAACCTAGAGCAGCTGGAAGCTAGCTGCTGGCTCAGTGAAGAGTGTGTGAAACAGCCCCAAGTCCTAAGTGGTAATATTGCTGTACAGTCCTCTTTGGATCCCCACTTGCCAGAGAGACAGAAATCATTGGGTTCGAGTTCCCTGCAGCACAGGAATTTGTTCTGTAACCCCTACCTGCCCCAGGATCCCAGGTGAGTTAACATCTGCTGAATCCTTTGCACTTTCAAAGGTAGTGCAAATTCAAGGTATTTTCAGTGGCCACCTATAATCCTGAATGCCTTTCAACGTATTGAAAAAACTCCCCAAACCTGCAATATTGGTGAACCCACTATATTGTACATCAAGCTGGAGCTGTTTGTCCTTTTCCTTTGGGTTTGTAGAGCACATTCCCTACTTGTCTGTTTGACATGGTCTTTCTCACTTTTTTACAACTCTCTCTCAAGCCCTTCTGCACTTTTTACCTTTTTGAGAAGGCTTTTTAGAAGTGGCTTAACTTTTGTTGTTGCCTTGCTCAGACTGTTGGTAAATACTAATTTCTGCACAATTTTATCTTGATTATCATCAAACTCTGCTTCGGAGTATTGGTATCTTTGGCTTGATTATGGATTGGACTTTTATACAAGTCAGCTTTTCTCAGGCTAAATTAACAACTCTGTGCCGTGCTAAAATGTTGGGATGCTACAGTGTCTGTCACAGCACGGTCCTTTAGCTATTTAAACAGCAGAAAATAGCTAAACTCTGCTAAGTGGATTTCAGTGACTTAGAACTATCTTTTATTTTTAATTAACCTCTGCAGCTACTTGAGCCTACAGAGATGCAATATGAAGCTATACCTCATAGCACTGAGCTACTTCTTTGTGTGCAGAACATCTTTCCAGATAGCAAGGGGATTGTATAGTTGGTGACAGAATTTTATTTTCTTTATTCCCTGCTAGAATTGGATTCTGAAAGGCATTACATTGTTGCTTCATAAATGGTTATTCTTAACTGCAAGACATTACTGTGGTGGAAATGTTAACTACATTACTCAAGCAAGGATTGGACTTTATTTCTTCTTTATTTCCACAGCTGTTTTTTGAAGAGGGAGTCTGTCTCAAAGTTATCTACCTCACCACATACTGATCAATACTGTAAAGGTCCTACAACGGGGAGGTTTTCAGCTGTAGAATACCTTTACAGAAGTGGTAAAGACATTTCTGTGAGTGATGACCTTAATGATGAAAAGGGGATCTCCTTTTCAGTCCAGAGGCAGCTAACTGAAAAACAAAAACCATCTTCGAGTGAAAATAAAAAAGGAGCAGAGAAAGACTCTAATGATTCAGCTATCATGGCTTATATCAATAAAAATTACAAAAAAACTGGAAAGTTGGATGACAGCCCAGGGCAAGCTGGATCTCAAAACCAGACCTCTCAAGGCTCCTCTCCTGATCTTCTTAAGGAGCAAGATGAGCCTAAAACCTTTATTACAGGGACAAGAATAACAAAATCAAAGGTGCTAGGAGATTTAAGTCAGCCTGCAAGTAGCAATGTAGCACAAAATAGAGCTCAGGTATCCAATAAAAAGATTAGAATGGATATCAATGGAAAAGGCCACAGGTCTTCTCCAGAAAAGTTTCCTAAACAAATGAAGAAAATAGTGTATGGAAACCCACCATCAGTGCATCTAAACCAAACAGTCAAGAACTGGAAGAGAGAGGCAAACTCAGCCTTGCCAAGTCATGAGAAATCATCAGTGGAACAAAAAGAATTTCTGATGGCAGCAACATCAGTAGGAAATCTGAGTAAGCTGAACTCACAGACACCACTCTCTTATGTTGAAAAGAAGTGGCACAGTGCTGAGATGCTAAGTGCTGGAGTGTCCAAGACAGCCACAGATGTGCTGGGGAACTGGCAAGAGGATGATGAAAATGAGATTTCTGATACTGACAGTTCCTATTCTGTAGATTCTCTCTCCTGTGCTTATGTAAAAGCTTTCCCAGAGAAACTGAAACAAGAAGATTTTGACAGAAATAAATGTCTTGCCAACCCAGAAGATTCTGAGAGTGATGACAGTCAGATGTCACAAGACTCTCTGGTAGAAAAGGAAAATAAAGCCAAAAAGCAAAATACAAGCCAGTTTCACAAGTTAAAGGCCCATCATGAGCCAGCTAAGCTTTACAAAAGCAGAACTGAGAACCATATTTCATCTTTGGTGACATCATACGCATCTCGTCGGAGACTGGGAAAGGCTGAAAGAAGCTTTTCTCTGGATAGCTTAGCTGATGGAGAAGAGATGCCAGCAGAAGATCTGGTAGAAGAATCCAAATCTGATTCATCTGATGAAGTGCCAGCAGAGATTTTCTGGAAGTTACAAACTCCTAAATTACCAGCTACACAGATTGAGGAAGACCATGGATCCAAGACCTGCGACAGAGATACAGAAGGGACAAATTATGACCTGAAGCTGAGCAGTTCCTTTTATTTGAACACCAAGCCACAGTCTGCTTCCAGTCTGAAGGGGACAAAAGTCTCCTTTGTAGAACAAGAAAGGTCTCTTGAAAGAAGACTGTATTATACAAGTGTAAGTCCTTTGCTTATTAACGATGCCTGGCCTTCCTGTGAGTCAAAGGTCAGCAGCCCCAGAATAACAGCATCTTCTTCCCATGAAAATTTGGAAATTCAAGATGCTCATATGTGCTCTTTGAGCAAACCAGAATTTTGGCTGAAGAAAGATGATCTAAAGCAGTCAGCTGCTGAGGTTTCTTTTGTTTCTGGCTCTAAGCAGATTCACAGCATTACTCGAAGTCTACATCATGTAAATGAAATAAACTCAGTTTCCTCCTCTGACACATTGGAAATACCTTTACCTGAAACAACTGCAAGCGGGGCTTCTGAGAGCAGACCATTAAATAAGATTTATAAGGGATGGACAAACTCAAATGAAATTTCTTCCTGGGAATCTCAAAATGTCGTTTCCTCATTTGCTAGCTCAGTAGGACCAAGTTCCTCCTTTGTTTCTGCTTCAGCAGAGCATGATTGTTATGAACATTCTAGGTCACACCATCCTGAACAAGAACAACTGGATGAATTATCTACTTACAGGTCTGCTACTGAATGTGCACAAACCTTCAGCTGTTTGGAAAGCACCTCCACTGCAGACTGCTTGTCACTGCTATCTGAGAAAGAGGAGAACTCTTATCCAGAGTTGCCAAAAGATCGCACTCTGAAAAAAACACCTTTTACCTCTGCGTTGCCTGTGCAAATTGTGGAGCAGAGGAATGGCTGTGTAGATGCAGATTTAGAAGATGACTTCTCCCAAACCTTTTCAAAAGATGAGCTTTACCATGAGTACAATAACTTGATGACAAAGTCAGGTGGGACAGATTCAGGCAGTGGAAGTGCATCTGTCAGTGCACCTGCTGCTGAGTGTTCTATGGGACTTGCTCATAATATGGCCTCATCTGCAGTAAAACACATCCAGTTTGGAAACTGCAGGCAGCTTTTTCCAGTACAACAAATACCAACATGTTGTGATGAAGGTTTCTTTCTCAGTGACTTAACAAACCAGGACTGCTCTCGAGTGAGCAGTTACAAGGTTCAGATGCTGGCTGGACAAGGAGCAGAATCCGCTGAAACACAAGAACTCCCCAGGTCTGGGGGGAGTAATCTGGAAACAATGCAAGAAACAGATCATGAACAAATACCTGCAGAGGAAGTAACAGCAGAGACAGATTTTTCCTCACAGAAGACAACATATCAATGTGAGCCTTTGGTTGTTGCTGCCAGTGCAAGCTATGACCAGTCTGCAACACCAATAGAGATGTCTCAAAAAGAGAGAATCTGTATGGAAATAAGCACAGATAGCTTGGCAGACATTGTGCCAGAGGTGCCTTTGTTCAGAGATCATGAAGAATATGTATCAAAGGATGAAGACTTGTCTTCACTAAATCATCATGAATGCAAACACAAATCTGATTCAAAGGATTATCCCCCTGAATGTGCTCTAGCAGATAATCAGGCAAGTTGCTTATCCCAGAAAATTTCAGAAAATTCTACATTATGCACTGATAATATAAGAGAAGAAAGCAGTGAAGGCAAAGAACACAATGTCTTGAATTCTCAGGCTGCAGTTCAGAAAGAGTTTCCATCCAAATACGAAAATCTAGTGGTAAATGAAGTAAGTTATTTCCTTCTGAATGTAGATGGGAAAAATACCGAGTCCTTTCCTGCTGCTATTTGTGAGAATACAAATGATTTTCTCCCAGAATCTGATTCAAGCATATTTTACAAAGTTTCAACAAAAGCTAATCTTTTTCAAAGTGCATCTGAGGCTGAAAATTATGATAAACTGTTGGAGCATGTCACAATAGTCAAAGGAGATTGTGATGCTACATCTAATCTTACTGTGGAAATCAGTGTGGCAGAAAGTTGTTCTGATACACATTCTGGCTGCCTTTGCACAACGTGCTCTTCAAAATCAACAGGGCAGAAAAACACCACACACAAGACAACTGACATTTCTGCAGAAGTTGATGCCTCTGTTCTCTTGGAAACAGAAACACAGAACAAATCTTTACTTGAATCTAGAAAAGAGAAAGAATCATTTTTTGAAAGTGATTGCCCAGAGGACATCTTTCATGTTGAACATGATGCAAATTCAGAGTTGGGACGGGTATTTGAATACAACACAAATGCATCAGCTGCCATTTCTCAAGAGGAGAGTACATATATAAATGAAGAATCCAAATTTTTCAGAAACATAGAAAGGGATACAGAAGAAGCCATGGCTCCTTATCCGAATACAGGGACAGCCAGGGATGAAGAAATAATAAAATCAATCAATAATGCAAGCAACTTGGGAAAAAGTGCATTGGAAATTAAATCCAGACACACTGGAAGTTTACCTGACAGCCCAGTAGCCCAAGTCCAAAGTGTAACTGAAGACAGGAATGGAAAGGGTTTTAAAGCCATTGGTCTATCTCAGAATCCAAAGAAACATGCTGATATTGCAGCTTGTGAAGTTCCCTGTGAGTTCAATTCAAATCTGTGCCCGACACATGAAGAGGTGGACAAAGAGGAACTGCAGGAAGCCGGCACAGGGGCAGAACATACTCAGGAATCAAAAGCACTTGTGTATTCTGGCAGCCAACTTGAAACAAGCAGCTTTTGCCAAAAAGAAAAAAGTGAGAAAACAGAAGCAGATACTTTTTCACCAGAGCTTTCTGTTGCTCCCAAAACCTCTCCTTCAGCTGTATGTTCCCCCACAACAGATATTATTCAGAATACTTTGGGCTTCCTTGATCCTTGCAATGGGCTTTTACAGATGAATGGAACAACAGAGAATGCACCTGAACCAGTACTAATCCCAAGGAGGCAAGGAGATATTTCAGCAAAACTTGAAAATGAAGGACAAGTAAAGTCTAACAATTTAATTGAGCATTATGTACCAAACTGTCTACCCCAGGAAGATAAGGTTAATGAATGTGAAGTGACTGGGAGTGAAGAACAAATTACCATGACAAACACTGAGGAGCTGGTTATTATGAGGCAAGACATATGCACAGATGAAAATGGTTTTTTTAATGAACAGTCTTCAGCTCTGCATGAAATGTATTGTGACAGAGATGAGAAAGAAGAAATTTTAAATCAGTTTAAGATCCCTGAAAGATACTTGATGGCTTCTGAAGTAGACCAGAATATACTGTTAGAAGATGATTCAAGACACTATGACCCTGATGAAATGAGTGAGGATGGTGATTCAGTGGACTCTGCTACAGAGACAGGAGATGTACCTGATGAATGTGAACATTCAGTTGATGGTAGTGCTGGTACTGACCAATACAGAACTGAACAAAAATTTCCAAGTCTTGACAGACATACATGTATCAGTTGCTCTGTGCAATCTCCTGTGCATGGCACTTCAGAAAACTGGAATGTAGGTATTGTTAGAAAAAGACCTGATATTTGTGAATTGGGTCAAGTCAGCTCCAGAGCTGAGGAAGAGGAAGTGCAATTGATGAAGCTAGTACAAATGGCCAAAGCAGACAAACAAAATCAGATGTTTGTAGAAAACACAGAGGAGGTAGAACTGATCTTTTTACAAAATCTGAGTGAACTCTTCCCTGAGAACAAAGGCAGCTACCAAATGACATATGATGACAGCAGATTAAACGAAATATTAAGAGAAAGCCAGTGGGTGTCTACCAGCTTTTCTAGAAATAATGAAGACATCAGTGAGAAACAAAATCCACCAGCAACACTGAAGTGTACAGAAAAAACCCAAGAACCTCAAGACTCTCTATGCCAGTCTGTAAATCACCCTTTATATCTTGGAGGAAGTGATGATTCCCATCTTGTTCAAGATGTTCCCACTGCACTGAAAGGATGTACAAAACCATCTAACAGCAGTCTTGGAGCTGGAGCTGTTCTGCCTTACTATGAAACATTAATGGAGAGTGAGATCGGTGTTGGCACATCTGTTACAGCCAACAAAATGGGAGAAGACAAACATCTTCCAGAGAAAGCACAAAGTAAGAGTGTAGCTCTTCTGCAAGCCAGGACCACGCAGCAGAGGCAGGAGGAAGAATCCTTTGTATTTAAAAATGGACCTGATTATGCCATATCTGCACAACCTGGCCATGAGAACAGCTCTTTCAGTCCCTACAGTGCAGGTGGTCTGGAGTCTGGAGCTGTTGTACTTCAACAAAAGGCCAAAGGAAGCTCATTTTTCTTGGAAAAATTAGATTCTTCTGAAGATATAATTCAGGATATCAATAATGTTTATGAAGAACACAGTATGGATTTAATGGTTAATAAATTATTAAAAGACTGTTTTTCCATAGAAGATACAGCTCAAGAGGTAAAGGATATTACTGTGCCTGATACACTAGTGTTGGAAAATTCAAACCTGCTGTCTTCTTCAGAGAAAGAAGTGATGGAAGATACAGGGATGGAAAAAGCCAACTCTTCACCAGAAAACTCAACACAAAAAATATTTCAGAATATTAGTACAACTCAGAAAGTACCTTACTTGAGGGGTTCATCACTGTGTGATGAGAAGACATTTTTAAGTGCAAGCTATCCTACAGCAAACAGTAAACCTGAAAACGCTGAGTTTCCTGGTGTAGCTGGATATCAGCATGAGCCCACAGAAAAACAGGAACATGAGGCTCCCAAAGAGTACTGTGTAGACCAGTCAGGCAACACTTTTTCTGAGAAGGCTTCAGCCCTTTCAGAAGCCCTGAACAAGTCTCCAAAGGAAAATCTACATTACAGCAAAGACCTTCTAAATTATAATAGGAACTTAGGCACTTCTGAATGTTCTCCTGGTCTTCTGAATCGTCCAGCATCATCTGCAGATAGTTTAATTGTCAGCAATGGAGACAAAGATAAAAATGATACTGTTCTCTCTGAAGAAACAAAATACTTTGAAAGTAAATCAACTGATTTGAGTGTATCTGTAACTTTTCCTGGTTTTTCTCAAAAAAGAGATGGAAAGGAAAATAATTCTGCAGTTGCAGAGGCCACATATACTCAGAGTAATAAACTCCCTGAAAAAGCTGTGGGAACAGAGCAAAAGGAGAAAATTGTTCAAGGTTATTTCCAGAACTGTGGTGACATAAAAGAAGATAAAATTCATGAGTTCTCAGAACACTGCAGTAACACTAACAGTGTACCAGAATTGGGTCTGCTCACTTTACAGAGCCAAGGACAGACTGGCAGTAATGGATCAGTGTCTCTTCCATCATACTCTGCAGAAGATACTCCACCTGATGCACCATTTCAAAGCTCCAAGAACTTCAGTGCTTTTAACACATCTCCTTTACCTGGGGACTCAGAATCTCTAATATTTAGTCAGCTCGAGGACTCCCTTCAGGACAGTTGTTTGACTGAGAAAGTGTCCTGCAATTCTGTAGATGTGTGCTCTGTAAAAGAAGATTTTCCCCAGTCACTTGCAAGAGTCAATTACCCAGCCTTAACAGCATTTTCAGAATCTCCTTTAACTGCAGAGATGGGCCATGGTGAAACTAGCACTTATGATACATCACATTCAAATATATTGAAACAGTCTCCATTTGCTGTTTGGCAAATACAAGACACTCAGTCTGATAAAGCTGTGGTATTTGATGAGCCAGTATGTGCTTCAGGAAGCATTTTACTTTCTCTTGCAAAAGAAAACAGGCATTGTCCAGTGTCAGACATAGATTGTACTTCATATGAAAATTCTGCTGTAGATGGGGAACCTGCATACAGAAGTAAGAGTGAAAAAACTGACAGTGATACAAAAATGAATCAGCATCACTGGGATAAAGTTCCACCACAAGAAGCTTGCAACAAACACACAGAGAAAATATCAAATGATCATTCTCTTTTACTACCATCATTACCTTTCTGGGATACTAGAAGGGCAATTCTTGTTAAAGAGGGTCAAATGAGAAATACACTTAACAGAAGTAAGGAAGTGCTGCATTCAAATATCGAGGCTGAACATTTTGCAGTAAAGACAGAGCAGAGAAAAACATTAAGTAGAGAAGCTGCTGAAAAGCAAACTAATGCATCCTCACATTCTCCAAATGAATTAATGGGCTCAGAAGTTAGAGTGTTGGAAAATCTGTATCCAAGAGATGTTCAAGTGGATCCTAAATACACCTGCAATTCATTTAGTCCAGCATATCCCACACAAAGGAGCACTGATCCCAGGCAACCCTATCACACTGTCTTGGGTTTTGAAAGAAACTTTGCAGATCTGCAAGATAACTGTCAGTACGTGCCTGCAGGTGAACAGATAGAGCAGGTGCCAGACAGAACAAATACAGATGGTAGAAAAGAGATTTTGCATTGGAAAAACAATGTATGTTCAAGCACTGATAGCCCTGCTGCTGAGTCAGACACTTGTTCAACAATGGGAGACACTATAATGAGGAATAATACTCTGAAATCAGAAAGACTCAATTTTTCTGTAACAAATAACGAAACAACCTCCATAAAGTTTTTGCCAGAAAACCATGATTTAACTCCTCAAGAATCCAAATTGGTGCAATTCAGGAGCAAAAGATCATATTCTACCACAAGGAGTACAAAAGGCTGCAAACAGCGTGAACGGAGACCTTATTTACAAAGTCACAGAGTATCAGCTCCAGATATTGCTGTTTCCTCTGATACAGAATACACTTTGGAAGCTTCATCTAAGGCAGATCCTTTGTTATACTCTGCATCTAAATCACTGCAAGATTTGAATATGAGTGTAGAGCCTCCATCACCAACTGAAGATGATCTTTATGGAATTGAAAGATTTTCAAAGCAGGAATCAAAGAACATTCTACAAGTTAAATCTAAACCCAGATTTCAGCAAAAAATGGCACAAACTAAGAAGCTTGCAAACTGTGATCCCAAAAACTTACAAAATTTTGCAGCAAGAAGCCAAAGTAGCCAGTCTTTAAAAGACTGTACTAATCAATCTCCCTCATCCTTACAGCACACAGCTCACAGTTCTGCGTGTGCAGAAGGAAATGTCCTCACAAAGAGCAGTTCTGTAGCTCAGTGTAGTGATGGCAAAGGAGAAGCTGGATACCAGCCAGAAACTGATTTATTTTTGCAAGATAATAAAGATGTCATGCATTTTAGATCAAGTGATACCAACCCATACATTCACCCATGGCAGCAAGATGGAGCCTGCAAGATTGGCTGGAAACAGTATGTTTTTGGAAGTGCAAGTGATGTCTCTTGCAATCAAATTCCTTTGAATATGGAAAGTCGTAAAGTTATGAGATGTTCCAGTGTAGACAATGGGTTGAATTCTCAAAATTCTCCTTTCCGTTCTCACCTAAGCTCATATGCTACAGCCAAAGTTTTGTCAAGCACTTTGAGTAGCATTGAAGGTCTTCAAGAATGGGATGGTGTCAGACAAGACTTTCAGTCAGCGTACTCGAGTGACAGCACCAGACACGACAGCAACATATCCAGTGAAACACTGGAAACCAACTCAGAAAACAACACTGCTGAATTTGAGACTCCTTCTGCACAACCTGCTAACTCTTCAATGCAAGTGGATGAGATTGTACTATTATATCCTTCTGAGTCTGAAAAACCTGCCAGAAAACCACCAGGGATGACATGCGAGCAAGGAACACAAACAGCAACTACGGGAAGGTATAAAAGGCAGAGAAGACATCAGAGAAGCTATACAGATGTTTCTGCAAAAAAAGAGGAAACAGACAGAGATTTATTTCACCAACCTTCTTCTTGGACAAGCGTGCAGAACCTGTCCATGCATCTGTCACAGCTTCTTCAGAACACCTCTGAGCTGCTGGGAAACCTTTCCCACCAGAGTATTATAGATAACGAGCAGAATGCCAAAATCAACCAAAAAGGAACTGAAGGGGCTGTAAAGGCTGTTAGATCAGATAGTTGCACTCAGACTACAGCAGATGTAGGCACTCAGACTGAGATTTTGGAAGAACCTCAAAGCAAACATAAAGAAAAACAAGTGGAGGCAAAACCGGAAAAGGAATTGAAGGCAGCTCAGGCAGTAAATGCTGATTGGAAAGAAATCAGTGCAGATACAGTAGGAGAGATTCCCAAAAGGCAGGAGGAAACACCCTCTCTTGAGGAAAGAACACAAGAACAAACAGGGATGAAAAGCCTGGGCAATTCTGACATGACATTCCATGACAGTCTTGACAGCATTTTGGAAGACTCCTTTATGCATCTGCCTCTCTTACCCAAAACTTCCACTTCTATCTTACATTTTCAAAAACCATCATTAAACGCACAGCAGAATGTAGCTTTTGCTGGTACCAGAGTTTCACCTCTCACATCATCTTTGCCAAGTTCAGGCCAAGATGGTTCTTCATGCACTGTAGTTAGCAGCCCTACCAATAGCACCTCTCAATCTCCAACATCTTACACTCAGGATAAAAGAAGTGTCAATGAAACAGAGACTCCGGCAGAAAGAAAATTTTGGTACAAAAATACCCTGCTAGTCGATAGGGCCTCCTCCCCTATTCTTACTCTTAGTGCTAGTCCCAGCAGCCAGACTGCTTTTAGCAAGTCTGCCTGCCCTGTTAAGGACCCTCTTGGATATTCCAGTGTTGCTTCAAGTCCCCTTCACAACCAGAGAAAGCTGAGGGCAGGTCCACAGCTCAGCATGCAACATCACGTGGACAATTTTTCACAGACAGAAACAGACAGTGAATCAAGCACCTCAAGAGAACACAAGGGCATAAAAAAGAAATGTGGAAGTTTCTCAGGTAAGAAAGCAGCCAAAGAACTTTTAGGGCAGGATGATTCAAAAGACTTGGAACAACAGCACAGACTCACAGTTGACACCCACACCACCATTTGTGCAGAACGGCTGTATCACTCCAGCAGTATGTTGGAGGTGTCAGGCCACAGTGAAGTTGTAGCAGGTGATGTCAGAAGCCAGGGCTCAGTGGCACATTCGCTTCGTTGCACGTATGTTACAAGGGGTGGAAGAGCTTCTTCAGGTGGAATCGGGCACGAAAAATACACTGGGAATTCTGATACTGCTTTGATTCGTAACTACCCTTCTCCAAATGCTGACTTATGTTTTAACCAAAAAATTAGTGCCACTTGTTCGAGTAAGACAAATGCTGGCACGTCCTCAGAACCTGTGGTAGAAGCATCTTCTCTACAATTTCATGATTTCTTCTGGAAGAACGAGAGCAGCTGCCCTCCCGCGCTGTCTGACGTGAGCGACGGGCAGACTTCCTTCCGAGATGACAGCACAGATTCTGTCACTGGGAGCGAATGTGACACTGAAATTCCTCTCAGCAAGAACACTCCTTTTGCAAAGCCTTTCTCCAGGCCTCGGAGCTACAGCCTCCGTGACCTGCCCGTACACAATAAATTTAGCAACTGGTGTGGTGTTAAGAGCAGCCCTCCTCCTTTGCTACTCGGCTTGAGTGGCAGCGTGACCGATCTAAGAAGCCAGGCAGAAAAGAAGCCCAGAAGCACACGAGCAACAGAAATGGAAGGGAATTACCAGTCTTGTGACAGCAGGAGCAGAGAGATCAAGAGGCTTCAGAGGGAGCGTGCCCAGATCATGTCTGGCATTCACCTGGATCTGCATCAGCATCCCCTGACCGTGGAACTGACTGAAGCAAAGCTCAATTACGGCATCGGGGAAACAGACGCCCTGCTGAGGGTCCTTCAGAGGGGAACTGCAGATGAGCCAGTGGCAATTCCGGTGAAGCAGCAGCTTTATGAAAGGTAAATTACTTAATGGAGTGTTGTTTTCAGTATTTCTAATACACTTCATGCAGCTTAAATAGGATTTGGTAATGAGCACTTAATCTCTTATTTACACTGGGTGAAGTATATGTGAAGAGATTCAGTATTAGGCTTATTTTAAAAACAGTTCAGCAATGCATCTAGGACAGGATTTGGGGTTACTCCAAGAAAACAGGGAAAAGTGATCTGGTGTAATTCAAATCTAGTGTCACCCCACTCTTAAAATTTCTATCACCTACATGAATTATCATGTGTACGTGGTGATGTGGGAATATCACATCGTAATTCATTTATTGTAACGTAAAAATAATTGATACATCCTATTTATGGAAATATTCATGCTTCTGTGAATAAATGCTGCTGTATGAATAAACAAATACAATTTTTAGCCCCCCATAAATATACAAAATAAATTTTTAAAAAATCAAGATACTTGATTCTTGTGATTGTAGAACTCAGTTTGGGAAACTGCTGCAACAAAAGATTTTGAAGCAGCTGTATTAGTTTCCACCCTCATTTGCCTCTCAGTCATTACCAGCAGTAATCACAACCCTCTTGTACATTTCCTGCTGTTAGAAAAGCAGTGGAGTTTTAGAATTTCTGCATCATCTCTCAGCATATAGACAAAGGCGTATTAGATGGCATTAGATTCCTATGAAAATTTTACATTACGAATCTACCCAATATTTAATTTGAAAAATCAGAAAATGTAACTTTGCAGGGTGCATTTTGTCACTCTAATCACTTTTCCCTAACAGACACATGAGAACTATTGAAACTCTGAGGAAGGAAAGAGTAAAAAGGCTACAAACATACCAAAGAAGCAGAAGTCTGAGTCCCCAAAAGCATCTGAGTCTGTCCCAGACTCTGGATGCAAGCCAGAGGGATCTAGATCTCCCCAGCAGACGCCGAGAATATCTGCAACAGCTGAGAAGAGATGTGGTGGAAAACACCAGGTGAGGCATTAGAAACCTCTTTAGGCCTGATGTTCATTAACAGTGTTCACAATGGGTGCATGTTAATGGTTCTTACTGACATCCAAGACTTCAGGGGCAGAATTCTTCTCAGTGTGGATGCATTAACCTTTGGGATAGAAACTGCTTTCAGGAAAAACACATGCCTGATTTTAGAAAACATTCATTAAATCTTGGGTCTAGTTTTATTTCAGTCCATAACAAGTGCCTAATTTGTTATATGTGTATGATGGGTGGGAACAGCCAAGTGTTCAGTCTGGACTGATTAGAGACCAATCTGTCCTCTTACTCCTTGTTGTATTCTCCAATTTAGTACTCCTGCTAAAATCAGCCTTCCCCTTCCCCTCCAAATGGAGGTATAAAAGGTAAAGACCATGGATTGAGATAAGAACAATTTGCTGGAAACAGCAATAAGATAAGAAAAAGAACAGCAACAGCATTAATAACAAAAGGTGTAAGAAAAGAAATTATTCAAACAGAAAGCCCCCCAACAACAGACAATATGGGATGGCTCCCTCTGCCACAGCAGCTGAAAGGATCTTCTTCCCAGAAGAGCCCCTCTGCCCCACTCCCAGCAATGATGTGAGGTGGTACAGAATAACTTCTGTGTCCTGGCCATGCCCCCTCCCAGCAAAATTAACCCTGTCCTGGCAGGAACCAGGACACTCCTTCACTAACTTAAAAGCCAGAGTTCAGTTTCACATTAAGTATCAGACAAGCTCTGCAACGCTTCACCATTTAGAATTTCAGTTTCTTGTTCCCCACCATATTCCCNCAGTGGCAATTCCGGTGAAGCAGCAGCTTTATGAAAGGTAAATTACTTAATGGAGTGTTGTTTTCAGTATTTCTAATACACTTCATGCAGCTTAAATAGGATTTGGTAATGAGCACTTAATCTCTTATTTACACTGGGTGAAGTATATGTGAAGAGATTCAGTATTAGGCTTATTTTAAAAACAGTTCAGCAATGCATCTAGGACAGGATTTGGGGTTACTCCAAGAAAACAGGGAAAAGTGATCTGGTGTAATTCAAATCTAGTGTCACCCCACTCTTAAAATTTCTATCACCTACATGAATTATCATGTGTACGTGGTGATGTGGGAATATCACATCGTAATTCATTTATTGTAACGTAAAAATAATTGATACATCCTATTTATGGAAATATTCATGCTTCTGTGAATAAATGCTGCTGTATGAATAAACAAATACAATTTTTAGCCCCCCATAAATATACAAAATAAATTTTTAAAAAATCAAGATACTTGATTCTTGTGATTGTAGAACTCAGTTTGGGAAACTGCTGCAACAAAAGATTTTGAAGCAGCTGTATTAGTTTCCACCCTCATTTGCCTCTCAGTCATTACCAGCAGTAATCACAACCCTCTTGTACATTTCCTGCTGTTAGAAAAGCAGTGGAGTTTTAGAATTTCTGCATCATCTCTCAGCATATAGACAAAGGCGTATTAGATGGCATTAGATTCCTATGAAAATTTTACATTACGAATCTACCCAATATTTAATTTGAAAAATCAGAAAATGTAACTTTGCAGGGTGCATTTTGTCACTCTAATCACTTTTCCCTAACAGACACATGAGAACTATTGAAACTCTGAGGAAGGAAAGAGTAAAAAGGCTACAAACATACCAAAGAAGCAGAAGTCTGAGTCCCCAAAAGCATCTGAGTCTGTCCCAGACTCTGGATGCAAGCCAGAGGGATCTAGATCTCCCCAGCAGACGCCGAGAATATCTGCAACAGCTGAGAAGAGATGTGGTGGAAAACACCAGGTGAGGCATTAGAAACCTCTTTAGGCCTGATGTTCATTAACAGTGTTCACAATGGGTGCATGTTAATGGTTCTTACTGACATCCAAGACTTCAGGGGCAGAATTCTTCTCAGTGTGGATGCATTAACCTTTGGGATAGAAACTGCTTTCAGGAAAAACACATGCCTGATTTTAGAAAACATTCATTAAATCTTGGGTCTAGTTTTATTTCAGTCCATAACAAGTGCCTAATTTGTTATATGTGTATGATGGGTGGGAACAGCCAAGTGTTCAGTCTGGACTGATTAGAGACCAATCTGTCCTCTTACTCCTTGTTGTATTCTCCAATTTAGTACTCCTGCTAAAATCAGCCTTCCCCTTCCCCTCCAAATGGAGGTATAAAAGGTAAAGACCATGGATTGAGATAAGAACAATTTGCTGGAAACAGCAATAAGATAAGAAAAAGAACAGCAACAGCATTAATAACAAAAGGTGTAAGAAAAGAAATTATTCAAACAGAAAGCCCCCCAACAACAGACAATATGGGATGGCTCCCTCTGCCACAGCAGCTGAAAGGATCTTCTTCCCAGAAGAGCCCCTCTGCCCCACTCCCAGCAATGATGTGAGGTGGTACAGAATAACTTCTGTGTCCTGGCCATGCCCCCTCCCAGCAAAATTAACCCTGTCCTGGCAGGAACCAGGACACTCCTTCACTAACTTAAAAGCCAGAGTTCAGTTTCACATTAAGTATCAGACAAGCTCTGCAACGCTTCACCATTTAGAATTTCAGTTTCTTGTTCCCCACCATATTCCCTAAGTGACTTCTGCTTCCTTTGTGGTCAGGAGACAGTTATTTTCCCAACACAATAAATTTGTCTGAGATATGCCAAAGCCATAACCTTGTATCATATGGAGACCTGATTTAGAAACCACTGTAGTAATCTCAGTAGTAAACTGGACTTGCAATCTGAGTAATTTTCCAAGGCTAATATCTACTTAACCTTTAGTGAGCAAAGAGAAGCTTTTTGGAGGCTGATGTGGTGGGTTTTAATGGCTTTTCTGGCAGATATTCCTGTCCTAAATTGAAATACAATTTTCTCGCAGTATTTCAAATAATTATGTGTGTTTCCCCTGACTTGTCCATTCTTACAGAGTTCAAGAACCAAAAAGAAGAGGCATTCAGCACCCTTCAGACATTGAACTGCTGCTCCGAGACTACCAGAGGGCACGAGAGGAAACCAAAACCGAAATTGCGCGGGCCAGGGACAAACTCCGGGAGAGAGCAGAGCAAGAGAAAAGGCGGATACGGGAACAAATATTTTCTCAGTTACAGAAGGTGAGCATTACACTGAAAGTGTAAATAACCTTGAAGTTTTCGGTATGTTCTTTGTATGGAATTTTTATTTGGTCTTCTAGCACTGAGTAGTTGCATTGGTAAAGTAAAATCTTCAGTCTTTAACAGCTGTATTTGACCAGCAAGTTAAATCAAAGGCTTGAGAAGTAGACAAAGAGCAACAAATGGGACTGAAAACAGATCTTTTTATAAAATTTCTTCCCCTTAAAAGCATCCTAGCATCAGTTTGATAGTCTGAACTCTTATATGTGAGGAAAACAGCAAAGGCTGCATTTTCCAAGACTGCCAAGTTTTACAGGGTCATTCACTCCATGGTTTATATAATCCTAGGCTTTCAAACAAACCTGCCTATTTAATGCTTTCTGTATGATAAGTTTGTGTCAACACTCCTTGAAAGAAACTGGATTTCTTCAGATTCCTTCTCTTTCAACTTTCAGTGCTGGGGTGTATTTTTTGGTTTTGTTTGTAATACTGTGATGCCTATTACAGGAAGAAGCAAGACTGAAGACTCTTGCAAGTACAAGCACTTTATGTACAGACTCCAGCCTCAGCCTCTCCTCTGGCCCAACATCTGGTTACAACAGCAGTAATACTGCTACATACACTGCAAGTAATTTCAGCAGCCAGGAAGGGCAGGTGAGAAACCACTGGTGTGTCAGTGATGTCTCCTGATGCTTCAAGCACAGAGCCATAATATAGGAACAGAGATGGTTTTTGAGATGATTTGTGTTCTGTCAGAGCTATCCAGCAGGACAAATTTGCATCACCAGTACACAGATAGGAGACATGGGGTGAGGGAGCATTTTGCCATGTAATTGCAAAGGACAGTGACATTTATTTTTCAGGGATTTTTTTTGCAATTCATGGATAAAAAAAATCAGATAGTTACTACTATCAGAGATCTGTCAAATGTTTTAGAAACAACAGGCCTTTTCTTGTGATAAATCTGACAGCATCTGATATTGTCAGTGTGCCTCCCTCAATGACACATGCATTGACATAAGAGTTTCCATGTGTGAACATGGACTTTCCTGAAGTATTCACCCATGCTAGTCCCCTACACTGCTGTATTTCCCAAGTCAAAGTATCATTTCATAACTAAGGGAAAGGCAAAAGGGTTACCTCATGATCAAGAGAAGCTTTCAACCTTGTAAGGCAGATTTGCTACTGATATTCCACTGCCTGTGTAACACAATTTATTTTTCCTGGTTCAAACGAACACTCCCACTTCTGCACTTCCTTAAATCAGGTTTCTTCTGGAAATACTTTGGTTTCAAGAGATACACGAGGTCACTCAGCTGTTAGAAACAGTCAGCTTTATACATTAGAGCAGTTGCACAAGGATTCAACATTTGGTAAGTAAAGCATACATTTGCTTATTTTGAGTTGTATCCCAAAGCCTAATTAGATTTCATTTATGCAAATCAAAATCTAATTTGAATCTAGGTATTTGAAGGATGTCCCTACCATTACATGACTGGAGAAAAATACCATCAACCAGCAGCCAGAGCTTGCTTAGAATTTCTTTAAAAATTAAATGGTGATTTGCTTCCTCTGAAGTTGATCTTTGATGTTACCTCATCAAAAGTACAGCATTTTGAGATAATACAAGGATAATATTTTGAATGAAGAAAGGAAGCAAGGGGTGTGGGACCTAAAGCTGCAGTTAGTATAAATTCTTATTTTTAGCCTCAAGAATTAAGCTGTCTATTCTATTTTATTTTCTTACATGTGACAATAACTGTTAAAACTTCAGTGCTGCAAGATGCAACTGCAATGTAATTACCAACACACAGAATGTCTAGGCAAGGGATGTTATCACTCCTTCTTTAGGATCAGATGGACTGGGGGCTCCAGTGGAGAGTTTAAGTCCCTACAATTTAAGAATAGTGGTGGGGTTCCTTTTAAATTTTTTAATTTCCCCTGCGGCCTTTTTATCTCCTGCAGAAGCCAGCAGAATTCAGCCACCTCTTCCTTCAAGTGGCACCAGCTGTAGGTTCACTCATGGATTGACTATTTCTGTTAACTCCTCTTCAACAAAAGGATACCAGGATTTATCCAAACATATCTTGGCTAATGCTACCACTGAGGTAAGTAAAACCAGAGTTTTCACTTATTCCTTCTGGAAGTTGTAGCAAGTAGTTACCCATTTGTCAGGTACAGACACACACACTGAAGAGTTTTAAAGGCTGGGTAAAAGTGAGCCAGGCTGCAGCCATGGGATGCAGAAGAGAGTGTGGGGTGTTAGCTGGAATGTTTGAGTGAAGCTGGTGTCTTTTGTCATTGTTTTCTAAGGTAATGGCAGCGTGCTCTCACAACCTGAGGAACCTCTACACGTGCCAAGCAGCAGCTGGCTGGAAGTAAGTTTAGGGCAGTTCTGTGTAATGGGAGGCCTTGCACTGTACCTGGCCCTCCTGTGGGCAAACACCTTTCATTTGCCTTTGACAGGTATCAGTGTACAGAAAAAGAGGTGCAGGTGTACTACAAAGTCTTCCCTTCTGCAACAAGGCATGGGTTTCTGGGAGCAGGGGTGATAGAAAGACCTCTTCCCTATGTGTGGGGACTGGTGAGAGACCCTGGCAAAAGGCGCCTGTACGACAGCTCTATCAACACAGCTCGAATACACAAGAAGGTAACCAGCCACATCCACCTGGGTGAGTATCCTCCATCAGCATCACCATGTGGGCAGCCAGGAAGAAAGGTTAAGGCATCTTGTTTCAGTCCTTCAGGTGTAAAACTATTATTTAATATGGGAGCTTCAGCTTTAAAAGACTTTTCCAAAATAAGGATGATGTTAAACACATCTTCCTGAGAAGTGCAGCTAGAGACAGTGGTTTGAAAGTAAAGATAAATCTGAAGTGGCTCAAAAAAGCATTTAAAATTATATATAACAGCATATAACTACAGCTCTGCTTCCAGGCAGCAAGTCAAAATAAAATATGTATCTGCATGTAAGGGTTAGGGGGATATTGTGACAAGTTGCCAAAGTCTAATTCCCCTTCCTTATTTTTTTCCCAGTATATTTAGTGACTGATACCTCCCTCTGTTACCTAAAGCAGCCCCGGGATTTCTGCTGCATTACTGTAGAAGCCAAAGAGGTAAAGTGAACATTCTCACTGTAGCAGAGGAGTTGTTTTGATATCCTGGTTCAAGGATAAAGGAGAGAAAGAAGTCAATCTTCATATTTGAGAAGCACTGGTGTAACAGAAAGGAAAGCCATGCCAGTATCACACAAGTGAATTATGTGTAAAACCCTCTTGTGAATGACAATTGCCAACCAAGGCCCATCAGACAGTAACACAAGTGTTACACAGTATATTCTGGTTGCAAACACACAGGGTTTTGACAAATACATATTTAATAGATAACATAAAAAGTATTACTCTTTTAAGTAAGTAATGTGAGAAATATGCCTCATGGCAAACAAAGAAAACTATTGCTATATGCATAGAATTTTTCAAATTTTCATCTTTACACCTTGTCATGTGCAGGAGAACTTGTCTGTCCTGGCTATTCAGTCTGTCTATGATGCATCCATGCCTCACCCTTGTAAAGAAGCAGTGAGAGGGGAGATTTTGCCAAGTGCTTGGATACTGGAACCTGACATAGTGAATGGAAGAGAGATCACCAGGGTTATTTACATGGCACAGGTAAGATTTTTCTGTATGTCCAATGGTGAATGCAAAAAGCTGTTACACAGCAGAAAACTTAAGACCTGGTAAGCAGCAAAAATTGCAATCCTCATGCCATGCTCCATGAACTTTGTCGAGTGATGACAAAGTCACCTTTTTAACACTTCTCTAGCAGTGCACAGAATCTTGCTAGGACTGTGTTTGAGCACATGTTCCCAAGCTTTTACAGCATCCAATGCTGCTTCCTTGGATATCAAGTTCTTCTGCCAAGGTTTATTAGAAATTTTAGTATATGTTATGTTTTCATGTGATAAGCCAATATGGGGAGTCTTTGCTTTTTTATCTTGCTGTGTCCACCTTGGGTTATACTGTTGTCAAAATCCCTGAAAATGGTTAGAAAAATTCACCAAGCAAAGTCATTAATTCTTTATATTTAATAGATACAAAAGAGAAGTCAAGATTAGGATCCCAGTTAAGAATAAGAAAATGAAAATCTTGTCATCCATTTTCCAGACTCATTTGAAAAGCAGGCTCTCTTTGAGACAGGGGTACCAAGTATTTAAAAATGTCCAGAAGAGAATTCTTTAATGTGTAAAATTTATTTAAATGCTTATGAAGAGATAAATGCCATCAGTCCTTTAAACTCACCTAGTTAAAACTTAAAGATTTATTTTTTAAAATGTAATTAATTAGCACATGCATTTTAAAATGCATAGGTAAAATGCATTTTAAAATTTCATATGCATTTTATATTGCCCTTTAGTGCATGCATATACATTTTCAGTAACACTGTGTGTCTCAAACTAGTAAACTTTAATCCCAACTCAAAAGCAGTGTGGGTCATACCTGCTAGAAGCACCATCAAACAGCAAAGTTTTGAAAGTCTGTGGAGTACGGGGAAGAAAAGAACACAAACCACACAGCAGTGATGGCGTTTGGCTGTAACTACTTCTGTGCCTAACACATCCTTGTTATATCAGGGCTGTTCAGACTGCAGAATCATTCCTTTCAAAGGCAGTACAGAGCCCAGCTGCAGCCTCTGCTCTCACCCCTGCAGGTGGACCTCGGTGCCCCGGCCGTGCCCGCCAGGCTCCTGAGCTCCCTGGCGAAGCGGCAGCCCCTGCTGATCGCCCGGCTGGCTCACCTGCTGGCCGCTTAGTGCTGCCCCACCCATGGGCTCAGCCAGCTCACAGGGACACACAGGGGGCACAAAGGGTCATGGAAAACGCTGCCTGCTAAGGCAGCCACCGCCAAGCCTCACTTCAGGAGCCTGGCTGCTGCTGCTGCTGGACTGTATGGAGCTACAGTCAGAGAAAAGGATCATTTTTAGCCAACACTGCTCGGATGGAACGCAGCAAGTTTAGTGGGGAACCTCTCCTCCTGGAGACAGCAGTGGAAAACCTCCACAGAAGAGAAGAAAGGAGTGCTGCTCTATAAAGAGCAGAGGAAGAGACTTTGCTTTCCAATAGCCAGAATTTTAGAGTGTATTACTTAACTCCTGTAGTGTATTACTTAACTCCTGTTTCCAAGCAGCTTCAGAGATGTACTTCTTTCTTTAAGTAAGTTTAGGCTGGAAGCAGTATCTGTATGGCTTGAGACCTTTTACAAGCTCTTGAGCAGAGCTGCAAAGGCACTTTCTAATGAAGAGATTAGTACCAAATGTGGAATTCCTGACTGTAGATAAATCATTTATCTTAGCTGGCTGCCTAACCCCTTCCCCTTGAAGAGGGAAGTTAAAGCAGTGCAATATTCACTAGTCATCCTACACCCTGGATAGATTTTTTTCATGTATTTAGCTGACTGCTTGCAGCCAGTGTAAGGTGTTTCAGATTGCCACCACACTATGCAGCATCAGTGGACACCACCATACCTCAGGACACAGTTTTACTGTACTGCAGAATCAGGTGCTTTGAAATAAGGAAACCAAACAGTTCTACACAGTGACACTGTCATGGATAGGTTAGTACTCAGTAATCAGCTTGCTTCTAGAATTTAAATCCTGCAAGTAAGAGTAGCTCAAACATTTTTCCACAATGGCTTTTTCAATCAGCCCTTCTACACTTTCACCCAAATGCATTAAGAGCTGGAAATATAGCCTGGTCATAGTCTTACCACATTTCTTTGTTCATAATGTGACCAGCTGTCTTACTGCAGCCAGTACAGACTCTTCCCATTCAATTACCTCCTGGGACTTCTGTGGCAGTCAGTCCAACAATCCTGCTGTCAGGCTCTACACATTTGTTCAACACAATCCCTAGCTGGTTCACATATTCCTAAATTTAAACAAAACCACAACCACCTCAAATATCCAAATAACTTCATTTAATTCTTCAGCACAACAGTACAGAACCACTTTAGCTATATCTAAGCAATAAAAGCTGCTATGTTATGCTTTTCATTAGCTCAAACAAGCCCACATTGTTAAAGAAGCTCTTGCACTTTGAATTTGTCGAGTGAGAAATGTGTACTCAAGCATTCACCCTACTGCAGTCAGTGACTGCTACTCTGAGAGTTACTTTCAGTACAAGGTGCATTTTCCCAGCACGTGGTGAAGTTAGCTGCACTTCTCCCCTTTGAGTTCACGAGCCAAGATCTACTTTTTCTCTATCTTTGCACAGGTGTAATTTTGGCTCTCAGCTTCTATGTTACTTCCTGTTACTAATATAGTGAGTTTTAAATGAAAAGACAATAGCTATTTTAAATTGATACTTAAGAAAATAGCAGTTTTGATACATACCAGCCCAAGGTTTCCTCCTCAAACTTGACCAGGGAGGATAACAAAACCTTTCACTTAGAAATTTGCTTTCTTTCATCTTTGGACAGTCATGGTTACAATCTTAACTTCAATATATTAGTGTTCTTTCTTTGGTGAGGCTCAGCCTTTTGCCAAAAGCCTGAGTCACAGCATGGTTCACTTTGAGCATCACACATCTTACACTGCCCCTCGAGGAAGAATGGGTAACCTGCCACAAAGATTTCCAGGTTTGTAACCTGTCAACAGCCTCTCCTCAGTGGAAACCCAGAAGAGACAGCAAACAAGGCAGTACATTAAACCCCAGAAAAATGAGCAGAACCAGCAGCGTGGGATATTGGCTCTGTCCCCATAGCTTTCCAGAGGAGGTAGGGGAGGTCTTCATACAACCCACTAGAGATTTGCTCAGTGCTTTGCTTTTTTTCCCTTTTATTTGGACACGGCACTAGTGATAAAGCAGTTTTTGTAGGAAAAACATCTCGGGGGATTCCTGTTGATCAACGATGCCAGTGCCTATGAAGGATAGTGTCTTATTGTACAATGCATCAGATGTTTATTTTTATATATACTTAATATTTTTTTTCTATGTTTACAAATTAAGTTATTTATATATGCTTGGTTTGAAGCGTTTTTATATGCTATCAAAGCTAAGTTTTATTTTTATCAGTATTGAATTAATGTAACTTTTTTTTAATACAACCTTCAATTGATACTAAAAAGCCTATTTATATGAATGTTTTCTTTTGCAAATACAACATTTTATGGTACTTGCTAATGTATGGCATTGGTTTGTTTGGAAGGAAGAAACAAGCCCAGCAGATACCAAATTTGTTAATCTACAACAGGCAAAAACCAACTTCATGTAAGTTACTGCTGAGCAGCAGATGATCAAACCAATTGTATTGTACCACCTAGGGTTGCATCTCTGCTCCTAAATCAAGGTTGCTATTTTCATATCCACAATAAATGGTATTTTCTACACAAGAAAATGTGCCCCACCTTATTTTGCTCCAGCTAAGATACTCACCTATGGAAGTATGCTGCATAGAAAAACAACACAAAGGCAAGTTTGTGATAACAGATGTGGATCTCCTGGAGGCTGCAGGGTGCCAAAGAACCAGCATCCTAACTGCATTAAGTCATATGAACACAGAAAGAGAGGTGTTTCTTACCTGCTGGGTCCCACTGCAGAAGTGTCTCCTGCCCCACAGGGCACAACTGTGTTCTCTGATTGCTGGAAACTGCTCCTGGGGCTTGGACACCTTTTAAATAAAAACTTCAAACACATTTTATTAGAGACGGATAATTCAGGTACACCATGTTCATGAAAATGGCTGTGGCCATGATATCTATGCAAACAGTTTTATGATACCCAAATAAAATCCATACCAGAACCAAAAGCACCTTTTTTCCCCACAAATATGGATTCCAGCTCCTTCCCCCTTCCCCCTCCCTGCTCTCCCTTACATAACAAAGTTCTATTTCAGTAGAAGCACAACAGGGCAGACAGAAGGTCTGTACTGCACTTTCTCTGCCCCATGCCTCATGGCAAGGCACCTGTTTTGTTCTTCAGCCCAGTACCAAGAGGTTCTATACTGACAGCTTGAACACAAGACAAGACATTTAATAATGTTTATTATGACAGCAATTTCAAATGAGATCTGCAGCAAAACATCAAGTAATACTCAGCCTCAGGGAGCAGGTATGGCATGATATGGTGGACTTGCTGTTCAATTTGTATTGAATCTTTCCATTTGTGTTTGTATTGCAGCATGCCTACTTTTGGGAACTCTTTCATTCACATCAGAAAACCCCTAAAAAGAGGAATGCAGACAGAACCTTCCAAATCCTTCAATGCAGTGCTTAGTAAACAAGAAAAATCACAATACAGTTCAAACACTCATGTGCCTCTATGATTTCTCTTTCTGTATCACATATTTTAACAGAAGCCACAGTTCTACCTGATGAATCCTGTCTGTAGTTTTTCTTGAATCACTGACTCCAAGATGTTACCTTTTCTAACCTTATACAGGGAAGAGGTTAGTTATTCAGCAAGCTAAACAGCCTGGGCTTCACCTTGTCCAGAGGCTGTTCTTAAATAACACAGAACTTGCTTTTTGGAAAAACCTACACTCATAGGACACTCCTAGACAAAAGGAAATCATGTCCTCACTGCTTTGGGGCAGGAGGAGGAATCTCATGAGACAGCTGATGAGCATCTGAGATTCTGCTACTTACCAGCAGTCCCTGCCCCAAACCTCAGTTCAAAGAAATACTTGGGGAGAAGGGAGTGAATAAGAGATCCCACTCTTGGTGACAATCTGTCTGTAAGGGCAGAAAATGCCCACTGTCCTCCAAGAAATGGGCCCCTTTCAAAACCCACTCTCAAGGGAACATCACAGTGCTTCTTCACTACTTTGTCTGCTCTTTCAGGCTGTAGTTTTCTTGCTGCAGCACTTCCTGACTGATAAAACCCAAACTCAAGGCAAGAAAAATTATTAAAAAAACAGTGAATAGCAGCCAGATGCCATTTATGTTCACAACTATAAAAGAGTCTTAAAAATACTGTCTTCAGTAAAAAATATAAACGGATATTTTATCCCTTATTTCTATTAAAAGCCCTGGGAAATGACAAGTTCTGTTTCCAACAAGAGATGGAAAAACACTTAAGGATCTACATCCTTTAGGAATAATGCCATCAGTGATCTAGTGGATTTATTTAACATGGTTTAACTTTTAAAATTAGTCTTAAAAATCAAACCTTCAACACTGAGCTTACAATGAAAAATAAATATAGGCACATCTCTGTGTTGGTTCAGCTCTTCCTTCCCCTGACTGTAGAGGCTTTGTTAAAAGACAACTGGTGAAGTCACATTGAGTTAAGAGACAGCCACCAAGAAACCATCTCTCTGATCACAAAGTAACTTGAGTTGAATCCTGGGTTTGGTCACAGCCTGTTGCTGCACAAATACAAAAAGTGTCTCTGAGTCTAAAGAACAGCTGCTCTGAGACACAATCAAGGTGCTTAAAAGACTTTTGACTTGGAGATCCATTTGCTGATGTAAATCCTTCAGCAGGGTCACCATGGCAAAATGTCCATGACAGAAGGCCCAGTGCAGCTTTTGCACAAAGTGACCTCGTATCTTCAGTATGCTCCCAGCAAGGAGCTCCCAGTCCTTTCAGAAACACTGAAAATTCCACCTGCACCTTCATTAGTAACTTTTTGTCCAGAGTCCACCTCTGCTAACTTCGTGTGCTCACAGCAGCTGGAGATTGTCTGGTCAGCTCACAAGGGTTAGTCCTGGGCTCCTCCATCGCGTGTTCTGACACAAACACTCGGGACAGCGTTTTCAGGTCTTTTACGAAATCCTGTAACAGACAGATACAAGCCAGAGAACCCTCAGTAATGTTAACAAAGAGGCTTTCTTAGCTCTTCTATAAAGAACTTTAAAGGGTTAAATATACTGAGGGTTTTCCAGTGCAAACACTTAGATAAGCTACAGAATTGACTGCAATGATGAATGCCTGCAGCCATGCTCAGTCTCCCCTCTGATCCCCACACCTTTCTCAGACAAGATTGCTGCCACAACTTAAATGGTTGAACAGCTCCAACGTGCAAGTGCCCACCAGCCTTGGAATAATGCCCACTTTAAGCAAGGCATTTCGGTGGATTCCTACATTTTGTCACTGTGAACAGTGACACTCCTCTAGAACATTCCCACTGCTCTCACACTCTGGTGGCAGGAGGCACAGGGATTTAAGTGCAAGACTGGTCAGTTAAGACCCTTCCCAACACATCATTCTCAGCTAGAATGCAGCAAGCACATTCAGGCTAGAACTGAGAGCTGATAACTGAGCCAGCTGGTCTCCAAACTGGTTTACAGTTTTCTTGGAAATGTTTCCTTTGCATGGGCAATGTTGGATTCACACAAGCACAGCTTTCAGCCAAACACTAGCAACAGAAACAGGCTTGTTGGAAACCAGTCCTTCCTTTGCATTAAGCAGGAATGACAGATGGGAAGGTTATGGGCCTTATGAATATGAAACAGAAATACAGGGATTGCTGTTTATATAGCTTTACTTCTTATTTCACTTATTGTTCATGCACATCCAATTACTTACTGAGGGCCAAGGCAGCTCTTCAAGGCTATGCAGGCAACTCTGGATTTCACTAGTTCTCATTAGTTCATGTTCTATAAGACCATGAAGCAAGAAAAGTAACAAATCCCACTGCAGGAGAGAAGAAAATATCAACAACTCAAAAAGAAATGGATTGTGTGCTTCTTTCTTTATCCATATATAATTCACACTTTTATTTTTTGATCTGAATGTGGAGAAAAGGAGCAAGCACATTATCTACCTGCATGTGACAACAAGGACAAGAGCAACATCCTAAATGAGTGAACAAAATTCCTCTAGTTCATACACTGATTGTATCCTACCATAAAGTCTCAAAATTCTCAGTTTACAAACACACCAAGAATTTGATCAAGAATTTGATCAAGAACAGTGTGAAAAATTATTTCTTTGACTCCTGAAATAAGCTGGCTTTAACTTGCAACTAAATAGGGTGATTTTCAGCTTTCATTGGGGTGCCTGTAACAGCAACACACATGCAGAAATGCAAGCACAAGAACACAACCAACGACAGCCACGTGTGCAGCCCCTGCAATATCCCAGGCCAAATGGGCCATTTTGCCATTGGTTTCTAAACAAAACTGTGCCCTCCTGAGAGCCCCCAGGCAGGTATCAACCCCTGAAGGCCCTGCACACCCCTCTCTTTCCCTGCCCTGCAGAAACAAGGCTGGCCAGCAGTGACCAAAGCCCGCTGGCCACAGCCACACGAGCCACGAGCGAGCGCTGCTCCACACCTCGGGATGAGCTTTACCTCTCGCTGCTCAGCTTCTGCCAGATAAGCCATGTTCTTCTTGCTCAAGATCAGCTGCACAGGCACAGATGTCCCAAAGTCCTCCTTCCAGATGGAGAACAGCAGATTTAGAAGGCCATAGGTGGGGTTGTTAGTCACACACAGCCTCTCAGGGCTCCTCTTCGGGGATTTGATCCCAAGACTCAGAGGAACACGATCTGAAACTAAGAAAAGGATGAAAAATGAACTCCTACATCATCATTTCCTTTCATAGTCATCATCTTGGTTCAGCAGCACACTTAGGGAGTACAAACCAGTGAACCTAAGAGGACTGGAGTTTGGAACTATGCAAAATTATGAGATTTGGAACTATACAGACAATATGACATAGGGAAGAGACAAAAAACAAACTGAAAATGTTCACAGGAGTCACAATACACAGAAAACAAGTTACTTTCATTCTTCCCACAAAAAAGCCATAAAAACATAATTTAATGGAAAATAAATTATTAAATTATTCCTTACTTTTAGGAAAAAAAGCCCAAACTCAATCACAATTTTTCAGAGGCAGAAATACTGGAAAACACACCCCATATTTAAATGAAGATGTCAATAAATAAAAAACAACAGAGATGTGAAACAGATCAGAAGGATGGCTAGTCATTGTAAAATTCTGTTTAGTAGAATGTAAGAACAACCACCCAAACTGACATAAAAAAAATCTGCAGACTCAATGACACCAAAGAGAATCAAATATCCATGAGCTCTAAACACTTAAAGCTCTGACCTCAAGGATCTAAGAGAACTGTAATAACAGAGTTCAGTCTTAAACAGCTCATCATAACTGACTTACCCAGCAAAGATGCCAACTCAACTGTGCACTTGGCCAGCTGCTGTTCTGATGTGGGACACATGAACTGGAAAACACAAAAAAAGGTTGTATTTTTTTCCCCATACTGCAGACTGGACAAAACAGAGCTTCACAAGGGATAAAAAATATCTGAGAAGAGCAGGCAATTTACAGCAAAAAGCACAGAGTTGTAATGAGGAGACCACTAAAGACTGAAGGACAAGAAAGGTCATATATGAAAAGGGGATTTACAAAGGCAAACTTAACTAACAGACAGGTCTACACAGCATAAAAAATGCAGTGCAACATTGCCACATATGAGCTCAAATAAAAACCTCACAACTGAATTCAACTGTGAGGCAAGGCAAACTAAAAACTTTACAGGTATCAAGACAGCTCAAAGCGATTCAAGCAATTTTTTTGTTGCTTTTTTACATCTTTTACCTTTCTGCATTGAAGTGTCTGACTCAACCTTCCCAGCAAGCACTCCAGCCACACATATTCAACAACTTCACCCTCATCCCGTGGGCCCACAGCAACACAGAGCACATCCTTGATGAGAAAGACAACAGGAATCCACACATTAATATCCTGCTCTTCCACAAACAGATCCTTGGACCTGTGACAAAGTAGGTCATAAATAGTTCTTGGGTCCTCATCAAAACCCAAACCTAAGTTAGTATATACATTTCATAAGACAGATTAAAGCTGATTTTTCACAGCCTTACCAAGATCTCATTTTCTAGCACAGTTCTCACTAATGTTATGGAAGTAAAATTCAATGATGGCAACAAGTTCATCTTCCTGAAAAGTACTAGCACTGAAAGCTCTAGATAAATCTGACAGCACAGCAACCAAGTTCAGGGTAGAAGTGCTATAGAAATCCAGAATCCCCTTATATTGTCAGGAAGCTTCAGTGTCAACCCCAAGATTTCCTCACACACCTTACCCTCCTCTTTTCATTTCAGCAGAAGCAAGAAAGCATTAAAGGATGTGAACTCATTCCCACACTATTGCTGGGAAAGCAATGACAGTGATAACCAGCATTACTTGTCTGGCAAGCAGACAAGAAGCTCCAAAAAAAATAGGCAGAATGCATAATGGTAAAGAAGTGAGGTGTTCAGAATTCTTGTTTTCCTTATGGGGCACACAGGTTAAATGACTGCAAAACTGTACACAATACTATGGTGTCTGCACTGTAGCTTCCATTGTATTTCATATCAAAAAGGCCACACTGCCATGCTACCAGAAATCCTGTATTTGAGGCAGCACTCCTAACAGGGAACTCTGATCTAGACACAGCAAGCAGGGGTTGAAGAAACCTGAGAACTTTCCATCATGCTTCCTAAGTACTCCTCACAGCCACTTCCTCAGAACCAGAACATTCTCTTAAAAAAACCCCAAACAAATAAGCAAAACCCCACAAAACAACAATAAAAACAAACCACAAAAACACCAATGTGAAAAACAGAAATGCAAGCCAGGAAGTGAACACTGTGTACCTTAATCTCATTGATGATCTGGGATGGAAATGGAGCACAGTGCTGACAGCCTGGAGGACAGTCCCTTCTCAACTCCAGAGCATCCTCACTTGGCAAGGGAAATCCTGGGACTTTCAGCATTCTGTTGAAGGTTGCCTTCACTTCCCTTTTGATGAGTGCTACAGAGAACAAATCCTGCTTCAGTTTGTGTCTCCACTGAAGTAGAGAATCATTTCCAAACTCTCTTAGCCTCTCATTCCAAGGGCCACAGCGAGTAAGGAAAAAAGTTTACATTTTCAAACCCCTCTCTCTCACCTCCCTCTATATTTAATGTGCAGAGGAAGACATAGAGAGGCTGTGCTAACTCACAGCTGTAGAAGGCAGCTACCCATTACTGCCAGGTACCACTGGCAACTCAACTCACTTCCCATCAAAGTATTTCCATGGGTTTAACAAGCACAGCAGCTAAGCCAGAAGGTAATGCCAAAGTAGAAAGCTGATTGAGTGTGATCATACCAGTTCAACCACTGTGCCCATAAAAGCCATATGTCTTCCACCAAAATAAGTTTTGATCAGCATCCAAAACACTAAACTTCATGCAGCTGCAAATGGTATTTGGACATTCCTCCCCAGACTTTTGGCACAACCTCTTAAAAATGGGTTTTCAGAGATTCTGAAGAGCTGCCAGAGCAGTATTATGGAGTAAAAGGATAATACTTGCCTTCAGCCTGCAGAAAATACACCCAATCCAAGATGTGTTTGTTTTACAGGAGATTTCAGAAGCACTCTGAACCATAAGGTGGCTTGAGAGAGCAGTCATCTGCATATACTGGAAGTGCTAAGACAACTTCAGCCTGGATGACATTTCCAGAAGGAGCTTCCCACAGCACTTACTCTCACCATCCCACAAGACTCCATAACTAAAAATCACTACCATGGGCCAAGCCCAAAAGGTCCCCAAAGAAGGTTCTTAGAGCTAGAAATCATTCCTGTTATTCCTAAACAAGGAGGAACAGAGCAACTGCATACTTTCCACTAAAAGAAAAATGAGTAGGACCAAGTACTTTGTAACAGTATCTGTCCCTTGATCTCAGCAAAGAGTACAATGCACAGGTCAGAAGCCCCAGTTCAAGATAAAAAGACTCACCTGCAATGTTGGCAGAGAGCCAGCCACAGGCTCTCTCGGTAGCCAGCTCCACAGCAATATTTTCTGCACAACTTAAAACCTTTACAGGAATGATAACAAATGACAGGAGATTTACTATCAGCCACAGCACTGTAGTCAGTGAAAATTCAGAAGGAAGTCTAGAGGAAAAAAGCTTAATTTTGGCACACAACAATTAAACTGAGCACCACCATCTCTATGGAAACTGCTGGTTTGAGCAATATGACTGACCCATTTTGATTTTCCAAACCTCATCAACTCTTGGGGAAGTTGATGCTAAAACAAATGCATTATCATTGCAAGATAAATGCAATTTATATAACATTCTAGCCTCAACAGTCAGCTATGAGCTGGAGTATCACTTTACCCAGAATATGCAAGGCAGCTCAGTATAAGTGACACTCCTTAGCTACCTCTCAGTCCTCCCATGAGGGCATCAATAGATTCCTTTGACCTGAGCTGTTAAGGGATAAGTAAAGCAGCAATGGAAAAATGCTAATGATCCAGACTTAAAGTCAAGGCTTTTAATAACTTTTAGTGAAAATACATACTGCTGCAGATGTCTCTTCTGGCAACAACACCCTTACTGCCTCAGGACCTTTTTTTTTGCAAAATCTGCAAGAAAAGAAAGAATGAGAAGTGTGCCACAGGATTAGTTGAAGTTCTTGGACAGCACTCAGAAGTTCATTATGTAGCAATGCAATAAATCAGACTAAAAGAACCAGACAAGGAAAGGGCAATTACAAGCAACCAAGCTGCAATATCAATTTTCCAAAGAGCAGAAATACAATAGCTGCAGTGGATGTCTGTTTGGAGCTGGATGCAGAGGGACACACAGCACCTTTATTCCTTCTTACAAACACAGTATTAACTGGCTGGAGGCACAGCAGACACTCACCATAAGAAGAGCAGAGGGCATGGTTTATAATTACCAGAACCTGAGCATGACAGGCCAAGCTAAATTAGGCTTAGAGATTCTGCAGTAAGAAGAGAATGGGAAGTTTAAATAACTTTTCCTCCTTACTCTCTGCCTTTGATGAGTGCCTGGGCCCCTTCCTCATACAGATGAGTGCACACCTCTTCAAGCAGTTTGTCATGATTAACATCCTCCTCCTTCACTTTATCTTGCAACATGGCTTCAGCCCTTTGAACCAGTTCTGCTACCAGTGTTGCCCTGCAACAAAACCAAGAACAATCAGGCAGACTGAAATCAATACCAGAAACAGTGCACACTAACTGTACCCAGGTCTTCTCCCCAATTTAGGGGGATACCCATCTCAAATGCAGTAAGTCACTCTGCTAAAAATGAATCAGTCATGCTGCATTTAGTACTGTATCATCTCCTTGTTCTGTGTGTATGGAAGAAAACAGCAATGAAAACACCAAAATAGTACTAAGACTCAAGAGTCAAAAGCCTTTAGGGTTTACTAAAAACATATTTGGTTACAGGTCTCCTTTCTGGCAGCAATACCCTTGTATGCTCAACTGATAGTGCTCAGAAGTTCAAAGATGTCAGCAGCAGCCCACTACAACCAGCATTCCATAGGAGCTGATAACATTTAATGGCTTCAGCAAGCTGGACAACAGAACAGTGCAAATTCTGAACAAGCTCATGAGCTGGGGGGCAGGGCTGCCACACAGGAGGACTGTGAAAAGAGGGAGAAATGGACTGACTGTGCACCAGTACAGGCTGGGGTCTACTGGCTACAGAGCAGCTCTGCAGAAAGGGCCTGGGGTTCTCAGAACACAAGGTAAGTGAGTTAGGAGTGTCCAAAGAAAGCCAACCTTATACTGGGCTGACAATAGGTACAGTGCAGCCAGCAAGTCAAGGGAAGTTACTGCTTCCCTCATCACTGCGAGGCTGCATCTGGAGTAGTGTGTCCAGCTTTGGGATCTCAGGACAAGAAAGCCACTGACAATTTGAGTAACTGCAGGAGAAAAGAAAAAAATTATTAAAATAGCTGGGATGCTGGAGCCTACAAGGGGGAGTCAGTTCCACCTAGCTTGGAGACAAGAAAAAGCTGAAGGGAGAAGGAAAAGTTACAGAGAGGACAGAACAAGATTTCCAGGAAGAGCACTGCTAAAGATCGACAGGAATATGCATAAGCTGGAACAACAGATATTCTGATAGGATATAAGGAAACATTTTTCACAAAGCCTGGGAAAATTAAGCATTGGAAAATGGTACAAAGAGGTTGGCTGAATCCACATCCTTAAGAGATGGAAATTTTTCCAAGTGGAAAAGCTGCCAATAAACCTGATCTAACCTGAAAGCTGGGCCTGCTTTGAGCAGGAGTTTGGACCAAGTGCCCTCCAGAGGTCAATTCTGATACGAGACTTTCCTGTCATTAGAAGAATGTTCTGAAAAGGGTATAAAGTCTCAGTGCTGCACTGCATTCACATACAAAGTGCCCCACAGTTGTATCCCCCTCCTCTCTACATCCCTTCACAAAGTCCCCTCTACAACAGCAGATGCTGCTGGTCACAGTCTTACACAGCCTTGGGGTTCTGCTACACAGCACAACACCAGGGAAGCTTCTTTCCCCCCTACACACAAGTTTAGAGGATCAACTCTCTGCCCAGTCATAATGTGAAGTTACTTCTTAAGTCACAGAACAGGCAACCAGCACTTACTTGATGTGCTTAACACAGTTGGATCCCACCCGCTCCGCCACAAATTCCACTGTTCTCCGTAGGGAAGGAGGCTGGTTGTGGAAGAAGGCCTGCTCCAAATCTGCCTGTTCAAGAGAAAGCACTACAATTGATAAGAGCACTCCACCCAGAGTCTCCCCCCACCAGCACAGGAATGGACAGAACCATCTGGAGATGTATTAAAAGACAATTTGCCTCCACTAGAACTTTCTGCTACTGTAGCATTCATCATCCCTGTTTTACTCCCCATTCCCTTCTAACTATTTAACCCAAAGCTCATTATCAGAGTTTCTGAAGCTACAAAAGACATGTAAAGGGAATGGGAGAGCTCTGACAGGGTCTACTAACAGTGAGTCACCACACAGGGCTTGTTTTGGAAAGAACAAGCTCTTTTAATTACAGGCTGGTAATCCTGCAGGCTCCATGCAGGTCCTTCTTTCAGGGGAAAGCACAGCTACAATCTAACCAAAACAAAGTGTGAGAAACATAACAACATTTTATGTTAAAGAACAGGGAAACATATAAATAAGACTGGTTGTTCCAACTTCAAGAATGTTTGTTTACTGAGGTAATCTGGGTTTTGGTGCCCACACCATATCCCAGCCACCTGACTGTAACAGCAAAGCAGGGAGTAAAGGTACCTGACTGTTAAACACAATGTTTCCCTGCCATTTATGTCCATTCTTTCCCTGGCATTAAGAGACCACTGTGCAACCCTCCACTCACACAAGCAGATTTCCCCAGCCCCTTTTCCCCCTGTGACTCCCTGATTTCATTACCTGCAGTTTCCGCTGTGTGACAGAAGCCTTGGGTGCTAAGGACTCTGCAGCTGTGGGAGTGATTTTCCTGATAAAACCACCATTCTTCCCTCCACTACCAGCCACAAAAGAGGCAAGCAGTTTACGCAGCTCACCTGTGCAGGAGAACATGCAAAAGCAATCATCAACCTCGTAAACTACTATCAAAACTCAAGGAAGAGACTTTCAGTTTTCCAGTCCTGTTCCCAGAGCAGATTCTCTCAGCTTCTACAAAAGCAGAAGCTTCAATAAAGCAGAGGGGGCATCCCACACATTTAACTGGCAGGGCACAGCAAGGCAGGCAAGGCTCTGAAAAGAGGAAGCTTCCAAAAAGCTCCCTAGCACATGGGACTTTTTCAGAAGGATAAGGGGGCAGTTATTTTTATGCATTCCCTTTTAGTGTGGCAAGCAAGAATCATAAAGTCTACAAGGACAACAAAGCAAGCAGAGTTACACAAAATTCCAAGAGTCAGGGGAAACTACTGGGGGAAAAGCTGGACAACCTATTCACCCTTAGAAGCTTTTGTGATGCAGGTTTAACATTCAGTTTTCCTACTAAGTCTCAAGAAGCAGAGCACCATCTCCCCATCTGGGATTCTATTGCCTAGAGAGAGGAATTTTACCATTGGTAGACAGATCCCATGAAAAAGCTATCTCAAACAACAACCTGACAAAACACCGGGGCACAAAAGGATTCTTCCCCTCTACCTGGCAGCAGAGATATGCTCAAGGATCAATACATTCCTCACAGTACAAACACCTCTTCCTACACCTAGGATGGAAAAGTTGTGCATGTAATCCTTACAATGCTTCCTTATAGCTTGTGAGGAGTGGCTTTCCCTGTCCTTCCGTATTCAAGCTCTGTGGATCAACCATCCTGACTATGTGGCCTCCCTCCCCAGCTTCACCACATTCTACCCACAGCTGCAGGAGCTTCTGCAATACAGCTTTTTATCAAGGTTCTTGCATACTCAACTGAGACCTGAAGTTCTGAGGAGGAGTAAGAAAGGTAGTCCAAGGACTCACAGTACCAAACAATAAATATAAACAAATGACTAAATAAAAGTAAATACATAATAATATATTTTATGTATATAGCAAAAATGAGTAAAATACTCACCAAGATAGGGACAGCAGGTATAAAGTAACTGCTGATCCACCAAGGGCACAAAGTCCTGGTGAGAAAATGAAGGAAATGCTGAAAGGATACAGCAGAAAAGGAACAGTCTTCAAGTCAGAAATCCCATACATGTGGTCACAGGCAGTTTTCAGGGCTACTTTTCCATGAAAGCAATAGCTGGATTCCAAATACACAGTAAAATTATGAACTTTGCAACCCAAGTGTTCTATCCAGCCCTGTAACACAGAATGAGCTGCTCTTCATTTAATTAGTGTAGCTCAGCCCTTGCCCCTGATCACTATCAGAGCACAGCTGAAAGCTGGGTTAAAGAGGGGAACCAGGACTGTTGCCACAGCTTCTACTCCTTAGAGAGAAAACCTTCCCTGGGGGAAAACAAATGAGGCACATGTGCTATACATTACACCTCCCCAAGTGCCTTCATCCAGACTCACTGGAGCACCTTGCCATGGAGAAATGTCACCTCAGTATTAACACAGCACAGGCAGGGCCATGGGAGACACAGGAATTTCAGATCCCATCCACCAAGGCAGTGTACCTTAGCATCCATACCCCTTTTCCATGGAATACCATAGATCCCCTTGCATGCCTGGGAGTTATCTGAAACACCACACATGCCATACCCTCACCTCCCTTCCTGCTTGCTCATACCATTTTCAGTTCAGCTACCCTTTATCATAACACTGGAAAACAGCTGACCTCACAAACAGCAACCTTGCTCTTACAGACCCATCTTCCTATTTCCATTCACCACTACTTTTGCTTATTTCTGGGAAAAGCTACACTTCTATCAGCTCACCTTGCAGGAAAACAGCATCTGATCCTCCAGCATACCTTGGCACCTGTTCTGCAAATTATTGCAGCAGGTGAGATGGCTCCTGCCTGACAGAAAACCCAGAGCTGTAACACAGAGTTCACAACCCACAACACAGATGCAATCAAGGCACTTGGACAAACTGGGCATCACATCCATTGGTCTCCATATGCTCAGTGCAGCTGCCCTGAAGCCAAGTTCCTGATAAAATCTTACAACTCCTGAGGAAGTGGTAGGTCCATCTTCACTCACAGATTCAGAGAACATGCTGCTGCACTAACTCACCAAAGCCTGAGTGGATGTCACAGTATCCATCACACATATCTCCTGCCTGTCATCAGTAGTAAAAAACAACTCTTCAGGGACTGATGGAACCTGAAACAGAAAACCCAGCAGCTGCAACCCAAAAGGCAGTCAGTAACTTCCACCATTTCTGATAACAGGACAGTAAAATCTCACCACCTTGCCACCCACAAGAGAACCCCTAGCACCAAGGATCCTCTTGGCCTGAGGAGAACTTTCCATAAAATGAAAGACTTACTTTGATGGCAACAAAAGCCACCTTCTTTACCCTCCCCATACAGCATCATTCACATTTCCAACAGGTTCCTGCTAAGCAGGAGCTTCCAACTGGAGGCACAAAATAATTTTAAAAGTTCATCACACACCATCCCTCTATCAGACTAAATTCCCCAGTAATTCAAGGTTGACAGCTAGCACACCATCTTTATGACAAGACCTTCCAGTTCTAACAGGAATCAGCTGTCAATTTTCTTACCAGGTTGCAGATTAGTAAGTACAGAATGTGTTTCAGATGCAATTAGAATCCCTACTGGAAAGAAAAATGCTGCTTCACACATTTCCACTAAAGGAAAATAATTCTCCACTAAAATACAGTTATTCTTTAAACCCCACACCAGTGTAAAAAAAACGCAACAGAAAACCAAACTACCATTTTGAATTGTTTTAATTCATTTCAGTACTATTTTGTATTGAGTTCTGTGCCCTGCTCTTTCTTCAGAGAAGAGCTACATGCACACAGGTGACTCTACCTGAAACAGCCAACCCAGAACTGCAAGGATCAGCAGCTTGTTCAGGAAACTCATCTCCTTGTCTTCAGAAAGGACCATTAACCTGCCATGCAACAGAAGCAACAAGAGAGAGTGCTAGTTTTCAGCAGCTCAGTCTTCATTAAGGAAACCATTCCCAAACCATTCACCTACCAATTACACAATCTATCACCATGTACACATTCCTTGCATGCCTGCCTAAAGAGAGAGTAAGCTCTGCTTTTCTGTATGCACCTGAATAACATCCTGTCTTAAGTTTAAACTAGATGAGCCCTTCAAATTTTCCTCATGTATATAGGAAAGAAAACTAGAAAATTATTTAGGTACTGGAAACCTTGTAGGTTTAAGGTCAAAATGCGAGCTGCAGCTTGAAGGTCAATCACAGCTGTAGATGTAGAGTGATCAAGTGGGATTTAAAGGTTTTATTTACTTAATGAAAACCCACATATTTGAATCAAGTATTAATCCCCAAGTTTAGGCTGTGTTCTCTTTGCAGCTTAATTTAAGATAAAAAGTATGCATGATCTGCACCATAAAAAAAAAACCAAAACAAAAGTGCTTTAGTGCTTTTTATAAAAATCTCAAACCAGTGCCAGCATGCATCTCTCAGGTACCTCAACTAAATAATCAAACATTCACTGAAAAGTTCTTTACAGACAGTTTCCCAGGCTCTTACCTGTATACCTGCAGCAAGAGACCAAATACTTTCCTGTAATAATCAAGGAAAGGAGCAGTATGATCCACAAGGGAAAGGTACTCCACAATCCAAGGAATAGTGAGGATAGAACGTTGATCCCGAATAGATTGTCTCAGAAGCTTTAATATATCCAGTACAGGCAGGGTCTTAAAGGACAAGAGAAGTTAAACCAGCAGCTTGAAGTTATCCTCTGATACTTACAGAAAACTTTTATCTATATCTTGACTTTTCTTTCTAGGATTTCATCTTCTGTACTGGTGACTTTTGGCTAATGAAAATACTTATTTGCACAAGACCAGAGGTAAAAACCACACTATGACTGCAACCAAAGGTCCCACCAGGACTTTGAAAAGCAAGGCTAAAAGCCTGTCTATGTTCAAAGTGGAGTCAAGGCCTAATGCTTCCATTCAGTATGACACACTGCTGAGAGACAGCTGCAGAACCAACACAATCAGTCCTGGTAGCTGGATTTTACACTACAAATACAAGTTGTCTTAGCTAGGGGAAAGTTTTGGTATGACAGACCCAGATTAGCAGAAAGAACAGAAGACTGAGTACCACCATCAGTACATTGCTCCCTCTTTTCGAGGTTACACAAATTCTTTTTCCCTTTGTCCCCAACCCCATAATATGCAGCAGGGACACAGAACCAGACATCATCATCCCAGGAACCGCTGGCTCACTTGGAAAGTGCATGACTACTCACAATCCCCCCTGGACCAGGAGAAGTGCCTGCCAAGCAAGAGGCAACGCTCAGTTTCTTACTTGGTTTCTCAGCACCAGTGCGGAATCTTGCAGGTCCCTGGTTGGCTGCTCCGCAGTGCGGTAGGGCAGGAAAACCAGAAACCCCAGGAACTTGGCGAGGAGGCGCAGACTCAGCAGGGCCACGGTGAAACGCTTCTTTTCATCCTAAAATGAAGAAAAGCAAGCTGAGGCAATGCTACCCTACACTGGCAAAGCAAATGCCTACACTAAACTTCCACCTCCTTCCTGTAGAAGGGCCACATAGATTCATCGCTGCTTTTAATAAAGTTTCCAAAATATGTATTTATCAAGTATTTTAAATTGCTTCTGTCTCCACTGCTTCACTTCTTCACAAGAAGGAATTATTCAAGAGCTTTCTAAAACAAGCAGCTACTTGATCATATCTTCGTGTTAAGAACTTTGGAGTCAATGAGAGGCAGAGCTGATCTCACACTGCCTCCTTTACACAACACCACTCTGCAAGTCTCCATGAACCTTTGGCTGCTGCTTTGCTAATAGACCATAAACTACCTCTGATATGTAGAGCTGAGGGAAGAAACACCTGAACACCTATGAACAGGGATGACTACAAATTCTTTGTAATTAAAATCTCTCTATTTAGAAAAGTAACAAGGAACCTACTGCAATAGGGCGCAACTGCTGGACTTGGTCATTTCATTCATCTAACACAGGATATAACAAGCTAAAGAGGAGGCTTTCACTTTCACAACTATTGTGCACTCATGATAGTTCTATGAAGCACCCTGAAGCATGCAAGTAAGTGGCAAGGGGCTCAGACAAATAAGCAAATTGTAGAGTTATGACAAATCAAATAAAGAAGCTCTTGTCCTCTAAAAACAGTGGTGGAAGCTCCAAGGAACCGACAATCAAACCAGTAACTGTTTGACTACTGGAACAGCTCAGAGAAATTCCTGACAGGTGTGTTTGCACAAAACAAGCCTACCTGTTCATCCATATCTGCTTCCCCATCACTGTGCTCGTGCTCCACCAGAGTAAGGCCATTCAGTTCAAGTATCTTCAGGCACAGGCTATCCATCAGGTGCTGACTGAACTGGTAACTTCAGCAAAAGATGATGATGATGAGTCAGACTGGGCTGAAAACAGCAGTAAAACCTCAACTAACACACTGCAAAATTTTAAGCCTGTCTCATGAGTTGTAACAAGCATCAGCAGAAATCCAATGTAACAGACTGACAGACAAGAAAGCAAGAGAGAAGACTAGGACTGGCTGACCACCTCTATTTCCACTCTTCTTTTGTGCTTTTTCAGAGATGCTATGTAACAAGTCCCAGCATAAGGATAATAAAATTGATCTGCCAAAGGAGGAATCTATAAAAGAACTGAATTTAAGATTAAAATCTCCCATAGATGACAATTCCCCCATGCTGTGAATTGTGGAAAAACTCATTAAACAAAGCCATGAATCTGGCTTCATCCTGTACACCCTGGCTTCATGCACCATCACACAAGAAGCACTTGTCCAGTCCAGTGTCATTGCTAGGTAGCATTGCATGCCTTGGCACTGGGAAATGCTGACAGCTCCAAGAAAATATTATGAGTTTATAGAAGAAAAATCATTACCATATAATCTAGTCCAGATCTTCCTGGATAACTCCCTGCTGCAAGAGAAACCTGCTGGTGCTTCCATTGCCCACACATTTCACAGAGGGAACAGCAAGCACAGACCACTCACCTTCCAGCGCTGAGGATAAAATCCCTGAAAAATTGTTGGCACCCTGGGAATGAAGGGGGTGGACAAGGCCCTCTGATGCTCTGAGGAACAACAAATCTTTCCTGCAGCCTCTTCAGACGGCTCAGATTATCAGAACCCAGCATATTAAGGACATCCTGGTCTGGAGTGTCTCCCCAGCTTGCACCACCACCAACAGGACCTTTGCACATCTTTAGGAGACAGAAAGAGTAGCAAGGTGGAGTTTTTATTTGTAACAAGGCATCATTTCACTTCATCTCTCACCCAACATATTATCCCTTCCTCACAAGACTGTTTTTGGAGTAATTCAAGCATCACTGAGAAAAATCTGGCTCCCTCTTCTTCATTCCCTCCCAGCAGGTATTTATAACAGTGCTAAGACAACCTGGAGTCCTCTCTTCTCCATGCTGAATACTCCCAGCTCCTAGCTTCTTCTCATACAAAAAATGCTCAGCCTCTTAATCATTTATGTGGCCCTGCACTGGACTTGCTCCAGTCTGTATCTTTCTTTGTGCTGCTGAGCCCAAAACTGGACACAGCACTCCAGGCATAACCTACCAAATGCTGAGCAACGGGAAAAACTGACTGCATGCATCTAATTCATGATAGTTTTAATGACAGAGATCATAATAAAATGCAACATTTAAGAATGTCTATCAGGTGAGCAAGTACTAGGTCTGTTTATTCCAAACAGAGCATCCTTGCCTCCTCAAGAGAACATCCTGTTACACTTCTCTACCTTTAAATTATCAGGCCTTGACACAAGTCCTCTGTCTCGGTTCATTTCTGCAAGAGTATCATAATATACACAAGATTCTGCAAATCACTTTCCACACACTGGATCCATTGAAGACACACAGTTATCAGTTTAGATCTTTGGCTACCCTTGTGAAACCCTGCAGTCTTCTTTAAGAAGGCACAAAGGACAAATACAGCACCTAGCAGTAATTAAATCCTATTGATGCAACGAAGTTCATCTTACCTCTTTCCCACAGTTTCCATGAACACACCCATACAACCAGACAGAACACTGATGCAAACTCAGACTCAACACTAGAGGAATTTACAACATTCCAACAGCTTGCAATTTCCTGGCAATGTGTGTGGGCTAATACTCAAGGTGAGGTTTTGTGTCTTTTTTGCTCTCCAAAAGGAGCCCACCAGTAAGCCAAGCATCTACACAGAATACAGTGAATATCTGTACTTCAATCAGAAGCATCTTCTCCTTCTTCATTTCTTTACTTACAATGAAGTCAGGTGATGCTTGAAATTGGACAAACCCTCCCTCTAAATTACAACAGCAATACTGTACCAAAACCAGCCTGGTGAATGTTAGACAGAAGAACCAAGCATTTTTTGCACTCATGCTGCTAACAAACATAACTGGGAACCTCTGCACTTGAAAAATGTCAAAATACATCCTTAAAATCTCCAGAAACTATAACTGTACTAAAATTAGAAGCTTGAAGTAAATAGCCACAAAGAATGAATGCTTACAGCTCAGGATGTGCTCAGTGTGCCTTATTGCAGATTTAAACAGAGTTCATCAGTAATTTATCACTGATTATTTCTGAAGAAGGAAAGAAATTCCCATCCTGAAAACTTGTCTCTTCCCAAAAAAAGGTTCAATAGGAAAATCTCAAAGAAGCTTACAAGATACAGCTTGTTTTCTTAGGCTAAGGAAGGATTAAATCAGCTTTGATGTATACAGTCATTAAACAACCCAAGTCATTTACCTGGATAAGCTGTTTCTGAAAGAGCCTGGCAAAATGGCTGTGGTTGCAGGTTGCAGATAGGTGAGCCATCATGGCCCTGTGAAGGAAAACATTATAAAATTCTGACTGGAATTTTCTGGTACAGAAAACAATGTTATAACCTCAAACTATACCAAAAGCATAAAAACCTACTTTTAAGAAAGCAATCTCCAAAGGCCACTGAAAAAAAGAAATATCTTTATAATCCAGTTTCCCAAGCACTGAGCCCCACGGCTGCTGACATGGAAACAAAAAATTCTCCCTGAGCACCTGCAGAGTAAACACAGCTCTAGAGATGAGATAAAAAGAATCTCTTCCTTTCCTTCAATAATTCTGTTATTTAGAAAAAAGAATGAACTCATTCAGCTCCCACTCTTCCCTGCCCAGAACAGTAAGTTGAGAGTGCACCCATATGGAAGTAAGGAAACAGCAACAGTGCTACTTCTGATGCCCCAAAATTTCTCAGTTTAAGCCTCAGCCTTGTTTTGCTCTTGTGGTGAAAAGCCACCTACATACATGTTACTTGAGGAGGCTGGTGGTTGACACTAACAGAAACCCACAAGGCAACTGCTTTCAGTGCTGTAATAGTTTCTTTATAGATACATTTTGATGAAGCAATAAATGAATAAAACAGTCTGCTTTTCACAGAAGGAGACAGTTGTCTGGTTTTCAGAGCTGATGCACTAGACCTTCTGAAATAATTAGAAGAGCTAAGAGCTTCTGAACATTTAACACACTTCTCCTCACTTAAGAGGAGTCAGACATGGGAAACATGACATGCACACACAAGTGTCTGCAGTAACAATGTTCACAGTACCCTGGTCTTGAGAGCAGCTCTTTCTGTGATTATGAAAGGGAAAGAGCAACATCAAGACTGAGCAAATTAGGCCCTTGCCACTTATGGCTTGTTTCTTTCAACAGTTGATACTTTTAAATTCAGAAGCAAGTGTACATGGGCAGTCTCTTCCAAGCAGCACCCAGCCCCCTACAGATTAGTGCAGGAGACCAGGCAGAACATGGAATAAGGATGCCAACTGCAGTATGCTGCACCTGCAGTTCAGCTACATTAAAGAGCTAGCTGAAGTTCCCTGAGACTCCTACCTGATCTTGTTGCCCAGAACTCTTTCAAAGTCCCAGCCAGTTTTCTCATGGTTATCCTCCCATTCACGCAGAAGTTCATAAAATATGTCCCTGTAAATCAAGATATTTAAGGAAATTAGTTCCCTCTCTTCAAAATTTGAAGCAACAACTGAATATTCAATTGCTCCAAAGCTCCCCAGCAAGAATCTACCTCAGATTAAATAAGTCCAGCCTCTAAGCCTTCAGATACCTTTGAAAAATTCATAAATGTTAGCAGTACTTCAGTGAGATTCCATTTTCCATGTCTTTGACAGCAAGGGTTTAAGCCTGTTATGCCCAGCCTATGATGGAATGACCAAAACAGCCATTACCAGACAGACATAGTGAAGACTGAGAGGCAGGAAAGAATAAGCCACATGAAGTAATACCTATGAGAAAAAGAAAAGGACCAAGACAGCTCATCATTCTGCCCTCACCCTGTTGCTGCAAGCGTGGAGGGGGGCAGCAGGAAGAATAAAAGCATACCAGATCTATATGCAGAAGCAATCCAGTAGGGTGACACACTGTACTGGTATTATCAGAAGTCTCAATACCTGCTGAAGAATTAGGCTGTTCTTCTCTAAAGACATTAACCATTTAGCTCCTGCAGTCAATATGGACAAAGACTTTTTTGCTTTTAATTAGAGTAAAAATTGCAATTGCTTTTCTACAGCATGTAGCATACATGAGACATTCTTAATATCCTTTGTTCACAGTCATGCAAAGGTTATATCCTGTGAGCATCCAGGAACAGTAGAAGAAACTCACCTTTGTTTCTTAAATATGTGAAATGCTCTGTCACTGGGAAAGTTAGAACGATTATCAGTTTCTGGCTGAAAAGAAACAGACTGTACAGAGCATGGCAGCAGGAGAGACACCTGTTGAAAATATAAAGGCAGCCATTAAACCAATGTAAGTCTCTAAACAATCTGAGACACAGAAAAAAGCAGGGAAAAGGCATGATGAGGAAACAAAGTATCACTAGCCCAGCTGTTCAGACACACCACTTCCTAATTCCTAACTACCAGCAAATATCAACAGTTTTGCAATCTGCATTAGGCTACAGAGGCAGAATCAGCCAACAGTAGGAGAGAAAGTATCTGGTCTCCTTCAATCTCTGCTGAACAGATCACAGCCAGTATTGATACAGTTTGGAAAGAACCACAAACAGTTGAAGTACACCCTCAATACAGGGCTTGAGAAAACTCAGAATCCTGGCTGGCAATTTCTGCTACCTTACTCTTTCTCCAATTAAAAAGCTTGTTCTTCAAATAACAAGACCTTTATTTACAACTTAAAAAACTTTAAAGCTCAGCTACTGACACATCTCAGTCTCAGTACTCTGTCCTTTCTTTAACAAGAGTAATTTCCATCCCTAAAAGATGGATGAAATTAAATACAAAATACATTTCTACCATCCAGCTTTAGTTCTCTAACCCAAAACTGATCATACAAGGGAATCATTTTTCCCTGTCTGGATGTCTCCTGTGAAATGTTGTTTGCCTAAAAGGAGTCCATATCTATGAAACAAATCCACATCTTTGAAACTACCTTCTGATACTGCACCTAACCAAACATTCTCCTGGGATCCATGTTTATTAGGTGAGAATTTCAAAGGCAAAACTTGACCCTATCAAAGTCTCTGGCTGAGGTCAGGGCCTGGAGCACAACACAAGGCTAGCCAGCAATGATTCACAGCTAATAATCACTGGACCCAGCAACTCACTCACCCCTTGACAAGAAAAAAAAGTAGCTTTTAGACAGTTTCTAGAGACAACACAACAAGGTGAAGTAGAAGGAATGAGATTTAATGTCAAAGCCATTGTAAATAAAAGAACACCACCACAAAGGCTTGAAGCAATGTCACTTGGGGTCTGCCAATTTTTACCTTGGCTGTGCTGCTTTCATAAGCCTGCCTGAGCCTCTTGTGCAAGGTGGGAGAAAAAGATGCAATCCGTTCATTTTCGGCCAAAAGCTTCAGCATCCCCTTTTCTAAATGGGAAATAATTCTGCCAAGACAACATGGATAAAACTCAGACAGACAGACATAAACAACACATGAGCAGATCTAAAGAAATGCTTATGCTTACATTTTATGAGGCTGCCAAGTAAAGAGTTTTAAACCACATGTACCCAGTATGAAATCCTACTGGTATCTTATTTGTTATCATTCTCAACTCATGACTTTCCCGGTCTTGCACAATTACAACGAAGTTCAGTGGACAGATCAGTGCAAGGAAACCCACAGACATCCAAACCCAGATCAAGTTGTATGTTTTGAAGGAAAATTAACAACTCTGTGCCTGTAACTGGTGAAGTTCTAAAACCCAATCCCAGACACAACTGCAAACACAAAAAATGAATTCAACTCACTCATATTGATAATCCAAGACTCGAACAGCAAAATAAACACAGTTGTGCACACTTTCAAAATGCTGTCTCCCTGACACATCTAAGGGGAAAAAAGAAATATGAGACAACAGAACCTATCACCATTTATAAACCAAAGGACCAACAATCAGCTTTTAAGGAAAGTAGGAACTGACATATCCAAAAATAATCTTCCAGACCCCTATTCAATTTTCAGGAGTTCCAATACCCTATCCTTCCTATATTGAAGGCAATTGAATTGTTTAACGCCGTATGGGAAAGAAAAGATCCTTTCTCAGTGTTCTGAACAACAGTAAGCAGATCCAGGACAAAAAAAGTAAACCAACTACAATCAATCATAAACTGGTGTTCCCATAGCTGAAGATTTCATGTTCTTAATCTCAGCCCTAAGAATCAATGAGTAGGCAAAACAAAGGTCAATGAAATTGAGGCATGTGGGGTGGGTCTCATGCCAAAGCCACTCTTTTGGTTGTAATATCCATATCAAAATACTAATTACATTAAGCTTAAGGCTGAATTTGCCAAAACCCAAATGCAACAACATGGGTGGATCCTGTGCACTCAGATCCCAACCTGAAGCTTAAGAAACACATAGTAGGTCATCTGAGTTGCAGGATCAGTGGAGGGGCAGCTCAAGCACATCTGTCCTTCTCTCTAAAAGTCAGTGTTAGGAAGCAGCTGCAGCAAATCTCACACAAGAGCAGAAAATGAGATTCAAACAGTATCTACCAATCCCACTCTATCATATTGTGGAAGCATTTCCCACACATGCATGACTTTTGGCAGCATCTCAGATGAGTCCCACAGTGGTAATAAGGCATTTTGATGTAATTTAAGAATAACTGCTCAAGTTACTTTCTCATTCTATGGAAGCAACATTCTTTCTCTTTATTACTACTGCTTACCACTATTTCTTTCACTGATTTCAGGGTCACTATCCCCATCTTCTGCAGTAGAAGTGCCTTTAGATGTCAACAGTTGCAGAACAAAAAACAGCTCCAGAAAAATATTTGGTACCAGGTTTTCTGGAAGAGTAAATGAGATGTTAACAGTGGATTATTCAGTACTGTCCTGCTTTAATATACAAAGGTAAAAAGATAGATTCCTGTTCTCTGGTAGTCAGCAAAGAACTCCCTCCTCACAATGCAATCACAGTGTAAATCAGCATGGGAAAGATGTGTTAGGGAATATCCTGGGTTTAGATGGGACATACAACTTCAGTCTGCTGCAGCTCAGAGTACTGCATCAGGCTCACCTCCTTCCTTGAACTTTTACCAAGTATTCATTTATTTTAAAAACTGTGTTGGCTTAGTTTATTTTTCCAGATGTCATTTGTTTGTACACCATAACTATCCCACAACTTCCACTTCCCATCTAGCTCCCTCTCACAGCACACACACAAGTTCAAAGCTCAGAGAAAGGTCAGTCTCACATCTTCTGTGTCCTCACCTGCTATACATGATGAATAGAGCTGTGCCAGACACTCCAACTGCTTCTTGCAGGAAACCTTAGCAGGATTTGCACAGGTCACCAGATGGCTTTCAGCAGGCAGGCTGGCACTGCGAGTGTAGCTGGGCTTCGTTGGAGTACCAGGATCAAAAGATATCCCTGCAGGAGAAGATGCCTGGTGCAGCAATTTGCATCTGAAATTCAAGAGCAGCAACACAGCCATGTGACTGAGGATGATCCACAACAGCCATGCAGCCAGAAGAGGTCTTTCTCTTCCAGTGTTGTATGAAGGGAAGCCTGCAATAACTAAACCATGTCATTTACACTGTTTAAAGCAGCTTTTAGCATGATGGTAATTTAAGTCATCTTTCTCTTACTGAGAATAGATCTTGGGGTTAGCAACCAAAAGACTCTAAAGAATCCCATTCAAATTCCAACTCTGTTAAAATAGTGTAACACTTCAACCAAACTAACCAACTAACCTATGTTATTGCTCCTCATCTGAACCAATATTTGTTGAAGACAGGGAATCTGTAAGAGACTGGGTCCTAAAATTTCTTTTTGCAGGTACAATTTCAGACAGCTAGACATTTAAAACATCTATGAAAATGAAGTTCACATCCATACCTTTGGATATAGATGTAAGGTAATGACACTCTGAGAAGACCCAATACCACTAAGTGGAAAGGCAATGCAAAGGCTGATGAAATCATGTACTGGCAAGTTAAACAACAGAAGGAACAAACTACTTTGACTGCTGGATTCTAAATCAACAATGATCACCCAGTTAAATAGATATTGTACAAAACTATACCTGGAGAGGTCATCCAAAATGCAACACCAGAGTGGCATACACAGGGCACATGGGAAACAGGACACAAGCCAGTAACAACAATATCAAATGACTGTCAAAGATTCCAACAGGACATTGACACTTGGAACTACATCTTACCACATTGTCTCAAAAGTAAAATCTTTCAGTCACTTAAAGGGCTCTGGAGAAGTCAGAAACATTTTTACCTGCAGCAAAGGTAAACATTTTTCCTATTGGCCTATTTCTGGTGGAACTGTTGTGATAGAGAACAATTGGTCCCAAAATGGAACAGAAAGATTACCAACAGCTTCCTTGCAATGAACATAATCAACTGAAGAAAATTATTCAGTCATAGACAGAACTGAAGAAAATTATTCATTAAGTACTTTGTGAGCCCACCCAAGGGATGAGCCCACCATTAAATACTTTGTGACCTTACCAAGGTAAGGTCCCAATAATGCAGTTAGACTCTGCTTCACTTCTGCCTCAGTGTTGTCATCTACCTCAGGATGAAATCCACCTTTTCCCCTGGCTCAAAGGGACCCAGCTGGCTGAAGGCTGTGTTACTTCTGTACCTCACTTCACCACCATTACTGAGGACACAACAGCAACTCCCAGCTTTCAAGTGATGATGGATCAAATGAGAACATCGCTTCATGGGCAGGTTCCAGCCCACTACATACTGCTATTTCACTGACTTCAGCTGACACACATTACTGGGACATTTCAGGTAGAATTCAGACTGGAGGAGGTGTTAGACTTAAGTGCAGAGAGGCAAGTTTGAATCCTGAGCAGTTCTGCTACAGGTTCAGTACAAGCAGTAATTCATTATACTCTACTGGATGTTTCAGCCAGGTCTGTCCCACTGAAGTGAACTGCAAAACTTAGCAGGAAAAGAATCACATCCATGTGTCCTGAGGAGTTTCCCCAAGAACAAAACCTACAAACATCAGCAACAGTTCTGTCAGCAATTATAAACAATAGTTTCTCTGCTACTGCACTTCGGGGGTTTTTCTAAGTATGAATCTTCACAGACTAACAGTGATAACATTTTACAAACAGTGAAAGTCACAAACTAACCAAACAGCAGAGACAAAATTAGAAACTAGAATTCACCTCATCTCACAGCAATTTTCAAAAGTTAACTGCAGTGGTAACCTTTAAAACAGAATCTCAAGCTACCCATGTCCTGTTTCCTCTGACTACAAGCTTCTGTTAGTCTACCTACCTTGCAAAACCATTAACATTTTCCACACATTTGCAGCACTAACTCATTTTCTCCAAACCAATGTGTCTTGGTGCAATCTTGAAACACATCTAATTACACACCCAATTGCTCCACCTGTGCAACCTAAGGAAAGATGCACAGGAGATAGCCACACACAAAAGTCCAGGAAAAGGAAATCTCACAAAAGCAGTGAGGACTGACTACACTTTTGAAGTGAGGGTCATTGTTCCAGAGTCAGCACACTTTTAAAATGACAACCAACCATGAGACAGATGCATTAATATCCTAGTCTGATACCACAGACAGTTGACTTTAGGCAAATTATAGTTTAAGGTCACCAATATCTGTTTTGGATATTGCTCTGTCATTTTCACTTTGATATCAATACCACTTTAAGGGAAGGTGTGTTTAGGAATGGTACTCTCCAATTTAGTGCTCCCACTGAAACTCTCCAAACTACTCCATTTGTCCTCTCTCCCCCTGCTTCAGCACAGGCTGGAGAGGAGAACTGGAGGTACAAAAGGTAAAGACCACAGGTTGAAGTAAGAACAATTTGGAAACAGCAATGAGATAAGAAAGGGAGCAGTAACAGCAACAATACAAAGCAGAGGGTACAAGAAAGGGGTGAATGATTCACAGGAAACCCCTGACAACAGAGAACACCTGACCAGTCCCTCTGCCATTCTAGGGCAACCTGAGAGAGCTGATCCCCAAAAAAAGAGTTGAGATGCTGCAGAATAACCTCCAAGTCCTGGCTACTGCAAGAATTAACCCTGTCCTGGCCGGAACCGGAACAAGCGAATTAAGAACCACCCCCTGCTCAAACTGTACCGTTCTTTCTTCAGCATCTCCCTCTCCTCTTGAAGGCTGTTGCTTATCACAGATGAGAGGTTTCCTTCCTGGACAGCAGTAAAGGCCTCAGGGCTTGACCCAGCTGACAGGCGAGCAGCTGGAGAGCGGCTGACAGGCGTAGAAGTGAAGCAAGTCTTTGGTTTCGAGAGCGGCCGCTCGGCACTCACAGGAGTTGGGTTGATTCGCCTCGATGGTTTGCTTTTGCTGGAAAAAAGAGAAGCCATTCCACTAAAATCAAGCTAAACAACAACAATAAAAATTAGATCTCAAGGGAGGCATGTATGCAAGTCTTCCAGATGCAAAAACAAAATGGATATCAAGTTGGGATATTGAATTTCTATATTGTACCTGTAGTTATCAATTTTATTCCATCACTGAAGAAAAAGGCATGGAGCTAAAGACTGCTACAAACAGCCTGCTGATCCTGCAGCAAAATTAATTATCAAGCCATCTAACAAATAACACAGTGCCACACAACCCTTCCAAATGTTTTTAATTTGAAGGACAAGATATGCCTCATTTTGGTAAGAAACTGCTGGTGAATTCATTTCTAACATGACCAGGAAGAAAAAAAAAACCAAAAACAAGTTGCCATTGTCTATCAGTAAAAGTACAAGCTCCCAAGTTATATTAGGCCCTTTAAGTTCAGGGAAATCCACTTCCTTGTATAAAATACTTCGATTTGTCCTTCAGGAAGTCTTGGTAAAGTAGCAAAAAACACTAAAAAACTGGAAACGGATACAGAAACATAAAGCATCACAGAAATGCTGGTTGCTACATATTAACTGATAAGGTGCTCTCAAAAGCGCTGTAACATTGATTTCCAAAGACTTTCCTCCCTCTTTTTCCTAGTTGAGCACGAATGCAATTGAGGAAGAGAGAACTGCTGTCTGTGCTGTAAACACACCTTCTCTCCCTTGGCCAAAGCATCATCTAGAGCATCACCCAGACCCAGCACTTGGATTTGCTGTACAGACTCACACATCTAATAATTTTCAGCTGAAATTTTGTATGTCCAACTAGAAAGTCCCGCTTTCAGCACCAATGGCTGACATACAAAGCAAACAGGCTGCCATAAAGGCTTTATATTTGGTAATGAGGACTTTAAAGAGTAAAAAGAGAAAGATTAAAGGACACAACACAAACAGCCTCCCAGAAGCTTAGCCAAAGTCACCAAGGAGACCAGGGCTTGCTGCAGACCAAGGAGAACACAGGCAGCTATTTTGTCCACAATCACACAGCACAAACGAAGCTGCACACTAACATCTGCTACCAGAGGCCACAGAAGGTCAAACCAAAATCTTTTTTGCTAGCATTGGTAAAGCTGAAGAGCCTTCCAGGACTGCTCTTCCTTACCAACTGCTATTCTGTTAAATGAGAAATGTGAAGAGCCAAGATAATGCTGACTTGTTAGAACATGCAAGGACAAAGATGTGCTCAGCTCTGTATCAGCTGGGCCCTGCACTGGCAAGCTGCAGGCAGCATCACAAGAGAGAGACTAAGGAGGTGTCCTGGGTGAGTCCATGGAGTGGAAACCTGACTGCCTGTCAAGGCAACATTCCCCTCCTACATGGTGACCAGAACAAAGCCGTTCTGACCAGGTTGCCCAGAAGGCAGGTATTGTGTATTACAGGCTCTTCTGCATCTGGACAGACAACAGCTGGTCAAGGAGCATCAACCTGCAGCACAACCTCGATGAGACAGCGAGGCAGACTCGCTCTTACTTTGTCCAGCCAGAGGCAGCGCCCATGGGCGGAAACTCCTCCAAGTTGTTAAGGTTTAGCTGGCTGGGCGGGGATCTGGCAGAAACAAGAGGCACTTCGCTCCGCTTCCTTCTCCCTCCACTCCACGATGCACTGTCACTCTTTCCATCCTCCTCTTCAGCCAGGGAACGCCCCAGATCTCGAGCCACCTGCCGGCCAGAGGCGCCGACCGAGCCGCTGCCTTTCCTCCGGCCGCGTCTCACGGGCAGCGCCTCGGGCGTGGCCGTGAGGAAGCTCCCCAGGCTGGCCTTCTGAGAGGACCTCCTCTCACCGTGGTGCAGCACAGGGCTGTGCCCAAAGCTCGGGCTGCTGCTGGAGACCACGCTGGAGAAGTCCCCACAGGGGCTGGACAGGCTGGAGCCCGAAAAGGAAGAGGACCCGCTGGATGCTGCGGCAGGAGAAAAGCTGGTATCCGTGGTGCAGGGCGGCACCGAAGTCCTCTGGGAAAAGAGCTGCACTCGGCTGCTGGTTGCATGGCCTGCCCTCCTTTCTGATCCTGTCCTTTGGCTCCCATGGGCCTTGGAATTAGGAGTCTTAGCAGGAGTAGGGGGTCCATTAGTCAGGATCTGGCTGGTCTGCTCCCTTAAAAAATTTAGCAGAAAAGGCACAAAATCTTTCTGGAGCCAGCTAAGAGATACCAGCTTGTCATGGATGTGGTTCTCCTACGAGAGAAATAGACAAAAAATTATTATAAATGCTACCTGATTATTTCTGTCCAAGTACCCAGACACATTTAAGTAGTAACTATGAGATTTCGATACACAATGAAAACCAACATGTCTTGTCAAAGTAGGCCACTGAAATTTAAGCAATCATAGTGCTGATCACAGACCTGAAAATCAGCCTACACACAAGCCATTTTGGCACAAGTTTTCATAGGGAGCAATTTACTTTGATCTCAGACTGGAAAATAGTGGAACTGTTCCATGGAAACATCAGTAATGCTCATTGAAGCCAAGGCCAGGGAGGACTTGGAGCAACTGACACCCTTAAGTTCCACATTTCAAAAACAGCAATACTGAAAGCATCTAATTCTAGCAGAAAAATCTAAAATCTGCAAGGTCTCTGAGCCCTGTTCTCCTGTGAATGCCACCTGCTCCCACAGAGGGGTGCTCTAACAACAACACTTTAGGCACTTGGAGTCCTGCAGCGCCAAATACAAGACCAAAGCTGCTCTTCCATTCCAATTAAATAATTTTGCTCCCTTGAGACCTCACAGAGGTCTAAACAGACTGTGCAACTTTAAGGTACATAAAGTTTATACATGAGAAATTGAAACAAAAAACCCACCACTGACTCAACACATTTGAAATCTAAACAGGTGGTGGTGACCTTACAAGGTTACATCTACACAAAAACGACTTCATGTTAGTGCACAGTCTGAAGTTTTGTACCCTGGGTAAAAATTCTTTTGTTCCTAACACTGCACCAGGTTTGTTTCCTCTCAATGGGATTCAGCAACATGTGCAACAACAGAAGTAGTTCTCAAAGGCAGCAACTCTTTCCTTACTAATGCTGAAAGCATTGCATACATACTCCAGTAAACTTATACTCATAATCCTTCTAGATGAAAAGTCAAAAAAGCAAACATTATTTCTGAAGGTGGTCTCTGCATGCCCATAACTGGACTCACACAATCCTCAAAACCTATACTAAAGTTCATATTTGAAATTGTGAGACCAATTCATCTTCTTGGAGAAGTGTGAGACTCTGTCATAGCCTGGATAACAAGCCAAGCAGCCAACAATCAGTGAAAAAGCACAGGTCAGACTACAACTCCCACGAGGAGTCAGAAGAACATCTCCAGGCCAAAACTGCCATGAGAACTAGAGCAAGACAGAGCCTAGCATTTCCTTCCCCTGGAATTAGCATAGAGGCACAAAGATCATTACAGTCAGTGCTATGCATAAGGCTGGGTAGTTTCTCCAACTTTTCAGAGCACAGCCTGTTTTCACTCATCCTTCTCTGTCCAAGTTAACCGAGGTTTGGCTCCTCCACAACTGGGTAAGAGCAACTTGTCAACAGCTGCCAACAGCAAACCTTCCACTTGCTTTCTCGTGCTGAAACAACTGCACTGCTCCCAACAGCAAAAGGCAGCAAGAAATTCGCTTGCAAGGGCAAACTTTTTGACCTCGACACTCCTTGCCCACACAGTGTTAGCTGAGCTGCCAGGATCTCAAACTTCATAACATCTGCAGGTCTGCTGCTGCAAGTCACAGCTGAAGAAGTACCACACAAGATAAAGTGCTGGTGTATTCTCACACGTTTAGGATGATGGCAATACCCGACTAACTCATGTGGGTGACACCAGTGAGTTTTGATTTTAAAACTAGGTAACACTGCGAAGGGGTCAGGTAGAAGATGCTTTAAATAGGAAGTGGTTCTCTGTGTTATTCTCTACGTGAAATATAAGCACTCCTAGTCCAACAGTTACAAAGATTTTTATTTCCACAGAAACCCAAACGGTTCGTTACAACACTCAGCCAACAAGCACCCTCTCCCAATCCGCAAAGATCCTGGCGGGACGAGCATCCAGCCGGGAGGCGCGCTGGCGCCTGCACAGAGCCGCCACCGAGCCCGGTGGTGCCATCACCGAGGTGCCGGCAGCCTCGTCCTTCTCTCACCGCCACCTTCCCCTACAAAGACGCGGGAAGCGTCACCCCCGGTGTTACGGCGTTCCCTCAGGACACCAGCTGTGCTGCGCTGTGCTGTGCCGTGCCGTGCCGTGCTGTGCCCGCTGCCCGCCCCTCGCCCCGCTCGGCTCTGCGCTGGCACACGGCAGCCCGGGCTCCCGGCGCTTCCCGCGCCAGCGGCCGCCAGAGATCCCCCCGCTCCC
>VZRX01013187.1:241617-309555 GCA_013398075.1 Notiomystis cincta | reverse complement strand
ATCGGCGCTGCCCGCCCGCTGCGTGCGCGCAGGGGCCGCGCGGACCGGCCCCGCAGGAACCGGCTGGCTCGGATCCTTGGAAATGCAAAACGTATATGCAAGCACAACTGTGAGGCTTCGTGCTGTAGGTCGTAAAAGTGCCTGAGAACAGCACCCAAGAGTAAAAACCCCGTCTCGTAGCAGATGCTGCCCATCCACGAGGCGTTAGACCCGGCCACCGATCTTCACTATTGCAGTAATTGTTCTTGCAAATGCAAAAAGCGATGGCAGCACACAGGTCCAGCCAGTACGAAGTGCTGCGAGCATAACTTCATACGTGCCAGTGATATTGTCCTAGCACGTTGAAATGATCACCTTCCATACCAAGGGATTCTTGCAATCACAGTGTTTCAGGAATGCTCTTGCTGGTTACTGCGAGCATTATACAGCATGAAATGAGCTTGCAATGAACTTTGCCTCTGGGATCCTAAAGCTTGGCTTCTGTGGTGGTAAGGGAATGTAGTATGCAGATACATGGTTAACTGGTGAATGTGTATTTGTGGTTTTCTTACCACCTGGTGAGGTAATTTGTATTCTAAAACCATCAAAGATAGCACAGTGTGAGTTTGACAGTCTTGTTTCAAGGACTGATGTTAGTGCTTAGTGGATGAGAAAATGTCTCACTGACCACTGAAGTTATGAAGTTTCTCACAGGCTTTACTTTGCTTTTCTTCCCACCCCCATCCCCACCCCCACCTCTTTTAGGGTTTAATGGCAATCCTGGTCCATCTCATCAATCCAGTCTTGAGCAGATGAATCTCAAAGAAGAAATAGTAGTGAAGGTGGTAGAGCCAGAAGAAAGCTCTGAGGACATGGTAGTGGTTCCACCTAGTCAAGAACAGCTGCCTTTTCTGGGGACATCAGGCGGTGGTTCCTCTGGGAAAGGAAAAGCCAGAACAAAAGGCAGGTCCCAGGCAGACCAAAATGAAATGACTGAAGAGGACCTACTGCAGATTCAGCAGACTCAAATACAGGTGATCCAGTCTGGCTTTGACAGTGTCAACCACAATCTTCGGCTGCTGCAGCAAGGCATGCAGGATCTGAGTAACAGCATCAGCGTCATGGCACATACACTTGTTGCTATCAAAAACGTCTATGTGAAAAACAACACTGGCCCAACCACACTTGCCACTGCATCTACTCAGACCACAGCTGGGTACCTGAGCCCAGGATCCCCCCAGCTCTCCCCTGCTAAGGACAGAGGTAGAGCACAGGTGGCTGGAAGCAGCAGCAGAAGCAGCAGCTGCAGCTCCAGCTCCATGTCACAAGAACCAGGTCCTTCCGAGTTTCCTAGGCCACCCCTGAGAACCATTAAGAAAGAACACCCAAATGGCTGCTACTACTTCTGCTTTGCAGATGTGTAAAAACTTGAATGTATGTAAAGTGACTGTGTTGTTAGGTGCTGTTGTAGGTTCTGCTCCGGCCTGTGACTTTGAAGGAGCAAAGTGGACTTGCCTCCCATGTTTTTCCCAGTGGGAAACATTTTGCTACAGGTGGCATTAAACACTAATTACCAGTTAACTCTGTTGCAGTTGGCTAATAAATTTCTTCTCTTTCTTTATCCTCTTAAAAAACCAAACATCTATTTTGACTAAGACTTTTGTCTGTATTGTCCTTTGTTTGATGTCACCTTTTGAAAAATAAAAGGCATGAGAGTGGGGTAAAAAAGTAACATTATGGTGACTACCACCAAGAGCTATCTTACACAAGTTACTTGGTTCTTGGATTAAACAAACCTCAGAAGTAGCAGGTTTTTTAAGTACATGTCTTTTCTAATAGTTATAATGTTGGGAGTGTTTGTGTGGTTGTTGTTGTTGTTGAGTTTTAAGTCTGAGCTGTGCAAGGCATCACAGGAAGATACTTGCTTATTCTAGGAATGGTTTAGGACTGAGGCATTCATGAGTGTCCTCAGAATTCATACAGCATTGTTCCACTTGGCTGTTGTTCATTCCCAGCTTGTCAAATGCACCTTCTCTTCAGAGACATTTTGTTTTACTGCACAAGCAGGGTAGTCTCTTTTTTGTCACATGGTTAAAATAGAGAAATGCAGAAAAATGAGGAATGGATGAGTGATGCCTGTTTCTGACATACAGGCTCTATGTAGGCTGTATCTTTATCTGATTTTGTAAGCCTTGTGGAATTAACACAGTATTTGAAATACAGAGAGGAAAAAGCTTTGTATGTTTTAGATGAAATGGAAGTTAGATTTGCTGTTAAATTACAGAAGGCAGGGGCTCACTTCATTCCAGATAAATGCTCCTGCATAGTTTAGGAAGCTTTCATTATCATTTCCTTTCTTGTACCTATATACCCAAGCAAGAATGATGAGGATGAGTTGGAGCAAAATGTAACTTGGTGTCAAGTCTGAAACAAGCAAAAATCATTTTATCTTCATGCCAAAAAGAAAAATCGCCTTTTCACATTTAGATGGGGGGAAAACAATTGTCACTGGCACTATTTTGTGTTTCAGGCTTATATATTACAGCCACTCTACTCTGCACAACTCAGAAGTAGCAGAAGTGCAATGGTCTTATATCTGAGGGCAAACAAAAACACCTGAAATTTTGTCCAGTGACTTGACAAATCATATGGGTTCTCAAGCATTTATCACCAACATTAAAAGAAGTACTACAGATAAATTTGGCCTATAGCAATGACTAGCTGCCTCTATTGTTACAGTCAGTCTGCACAAGCATTCCTGCTCCAGGAATTTAGTAAATACAAATAACACAGAGAGTCACAATTAAATTGTCCCTCTCCTAGAAGCATAAGAATATGTAATCATAGCATAAGGTATGCCACTTTTGCAGTCACCTTTGACAGAACACTACCATATGAAAATGTACATTTAAGTACTTAATTTCTGCCCTTGCACCATTTTGATGTACTGATTTAACTCACCTGCACTTCAAAAACCAGCCACTGCTGCCTACTAAAATGTGGATACAGGGTAATCCATTGTTAGAAGTGTTTCCCTTCAGTATCAGAGATGGCGTAAAATATGCTAATATCTCACAAAAATAAAATGTATGCATGTACAGCATGATGTTAATTGGGATTAATGCCTTGAAGAAGAGAAAGTTCTCTTTTCCAGGTTTACCTTAACAAAAGGAGATGGTATGGGTGACAGGTATTAAGAAATTGCTGAGTTTAAGAATGGCAAAGAATTAATGCTTCTAAATCAGATTTTTGAGTCTATGTTGTTGAAAGCTTTCCAGATTAACCTGTTGGAAGCATTATTTCTCCCCCATCAGTACAGATGGGCTCTCTTGAGCAGGATTTTCTGTTTTCATGAACAAAGAAACTAATTCATGCTACCATGACATTCCAGGTAGATTAACAAATGTGATCTACCTGGTCCTTCTGGGCAGCAGTTTGAGCTTGTCCAGGTTGCAAAAGGCAGTTCTTACCTGTCTTTCTTTTGATGTTTCAATTCTTTTTGCAACTGTTAATTCTTGAATTTCACATACTACAGCATTTTTTGGGAGAGTCGACTTGGTTCTGCTTTCTCATGTTCCAGTCCTGACTTAGTGAGAGGCAGCTACGGTCTGAGTAGAGAAGTGCAGCAAGGTCCTACGAGCAGAATGGGCAGATTGGATCTCCTGTGTGAGTGAAGACAAACCAGGCAATGCTGAAAGACCTCAACATCAATCTACCACAGCATGTTTGTTCTGATCTTGCTTCTTTTCCTGTGTTTCAGTTCAGTACTGCTGACATATACTGGAGCCAGATCAAAATCACTCTTCCACTTCTGATACATTCTAGATTTACATATTTTAAACAAGGAAAGAAACTGAGCTAACCCCTCAGCACTACAGAGTGGGCAGAATGGTTATTCTCATCCTCAGTGAATACAGTTGGTTGCTATTTTTTTACACACTCTTTCTGTGATCAAATGATGGTTGTGCTGGGAGCACTGAACTCACGTGCACCATCCAGAAGCCATGCCATTAAGTTTCTGGCTGCTCTTAACAGAAGGTGAAACACCATTTTCTTGGACTGTTACTGAGTAAGTGAATTCCCAGTTTGTTTCCTCTCCTGTGGAGCTATCTACGCTATTTCTATAAATGACAAGAGCTAATGACCTGGTCGTGAAGCCTAATGAAAATACTGCCAATGATTTGAACAAAGGCAGAGCTGGATTTTAATTTGCCTGAATGCAAGGCATAACAGTGGTAACATGAGAAAGAGATCCAGGGAATTTTGTCCAATTCTTCTGGACTTCCCTAAAAACTTGTCCTGCTGTGCAAAGTGCAGACAGCATTTTCTGGTAGCTTAGGACTAGGACATTCAGGCCCACAAACCACAAATATAAATTGTGATGATATTACACTCTACTTATGCCTAGTTTTACTAGAAAGAGAAATAAAAGGCTCTTGGAGGAAACTAGAGCAAATGGTAGCTTAACACTGCATTTTCCCATAGCACTCAGATTCAGTAACAACTTCATTCATTTCTCTGCTATCTGCTGCTTAAGTTTATTGTACAGAGGGAGACAAGTCTCCTCAAGGGGCTGTAAAAGCTCAGTGACTACATCCAGACAGCTGATTATCCCCAAAAGAAAGAGGTCAATTGTAGTGGCCTCTGACTAAAGAAAAACCTACAGTTTTGAAGGGATAAAAGCCATCAGCAGCTGGCTTCTCAGGAGCAGCATATTGTTACTTAAATTGATGTGATCTGGGTGTGCCAATCATTTACTGTTTAGATGAATACAGACAGAAGGGGTAAGAACAAACAGAAAGTCCAGTTTCTGAGGAGGCCCATTTGGGTTTTTCTGTTGTTATTAATATACAGCACATGAACCTACTAAATCAGTTAAACTTCCATTGATCCAATCATTCCAATTTGCAATATGAACATCTGATTCATGTTGCAGTAGTACCAACACATGCTTGCTTTTTACTTTCTTGAAATAGAGAAAAAAAATAGTCACTGCCAAAGCACTTTATCCATTTAAATTACAGGGCAACAATAGTAAAAAACACTGAAAAATATTTCAGCTAAAGCTTTATAAGTTAATGCATCATTATACAAACACAATCAAGAATTGAAGTTTTGCATGCTGAATGAATATTTTATTTAGAACCAGTTTATAAAAATAAAATACAAAATAATTTGAAAACAAAACTTAAACATTGTACAAAGCCTTGATATGGTACAAATGAGAAAATAAATAATTACAACTTTATGTACAAATGACCATTACAAGGGCATTAACTCTTTATGCTCTTGGGTGCCTGAGCAAACTTAAATGAAAAGGATGGCTTAGAAGATTTCTAAGGAGGGGAAGAGAACTGCAATTACTGAGCAAGAGAATTTGAGAATTTTTCTTCCTCAATGGTAAAAAAGAATCTTGGAACCACTTTCCACTTAATTTAATCATGCTGCAGACTTTAGTATTGTGTACTTGATTTCTTACGGGGTGGCAACATTGTATTTTTTATTAATATACAGATTTGATTCTTTGTGGTATTGCCCAGAGATTTTAGATTAACAGCCATTGGTTGGCCACTTCAAAAAGTCAGTACATATCTGAAGGCATTGCTGGTGATTTCCTTAATTTACCAGTTTGGATATTCATAGGAAAGCATTTGAAAATTGGTGTCTGTTAACACAAGCACTGCAATTTGAGTCTGGGCTCACTCTACAGAAAAAAAGTTAGAAGTTGGGGAAGAACTTCCAATCTTGCTTTCAAGCCAATGAAAGTAAAGAGGATGCAGAGAAGGCTGCTTGGCAACAAATCCACATCTCCAGTCAGGGGAAAAAGATGTGAAATTGCCAAAAAATCCCAGAGTCCTACTTAATTTTCTGTCAAACTTTTATGACCTTGCCTGCTATGCAGCAGATATGGGTGTAAAAGGATTCGAAGCCAGGCAGACGAAACTAATTACATTGCATCTTTTGGAGCAAGTTGTTCTGCTGTTACCATAGGCCCTTTACATAAAAGGTCAAAGATCAAGTGATCTCAAAACAAACACCAAATTAATTCCAGCTGAATTCCCACAGACACTTGTGGATGATCAGGACCTCACATGAGTAGCCCACTTGTGGTATTGTTTTAAAAGAAACCACATTCTACTCTTGGCCAAAGCTGGCTCTCAACAGTAATTCTGACAGAAAAGGAGTGATCCAGACCCATGTCATGTTATAATAATAACAATAAAAAATAGGCATTTTCCAATTAAAAATACAGCAACCACAAATTTTATATTTATAGAGTGAATTTATCCTTTCACTCCCTAATCAGGGGAAAGAGCCTTAACAAAACAGGACCCTATACTGATTTTAATGAAGCTTCACCTACACAAGAACAGCAAAAGTGCCATAGATCCAAGCTCTTCGTGTAGAGGAGAGACAGAAGCATAGCATTCGGGTTTGTCATTATTACTGTTGAGAGAGAATGTGTTTTCATCAATGGATCATCATCCTACCTGTTCAAACCTGGGTGGTGAGAGGCATTGCAAAGTTAATACATCAGTCTTTGAAGCAACGGACTCCTGTACATTTTTCCCTAAAAATCCCAAACAAACAAACAAACCGCCTCCCCTCAAAGGTGAATATTTAAAAGCCTGATTATTTAAACCACATGAAAATGAATGATAAAAACTTTTTGGCATTTGACAATTTCTAAAGACAATTCCTGACAATTATACAATCCAATCACTGTATATCATTTCTCCTTCACTAATATTATATGTAGGGAAAGGGAAGACTGGCTTCAAGCAGACAGGTGAGGTATTCTTATGTGAGCTGCATGTTTATGCAATTTGATTAGCTAAAAAATGTATGAGCTATGCCTGTGTATTGCATGTAGTCAAAACATTGAACCTCGCTTCCTTTTACCTGGTAACCAAAAATTGTACTAAATACAACCAAAGACATTTGAACCAAAAGCAAAACAGCAGACAAACCCCTTCAGTTCACTGCCTACTTGATTAGCTAAAAGAAGTAGAATAAAATATTATGCCCTGCTCTATAAATTTGAAAAGAGAAAGAGGAATTTTAGAATCATCAAGGTTGGAAAACACCCCCAAGATCCAAGTTCAACTGCTAACCTAGCCCTGCCATGTTCCCCATCCAACAAGCACCCAAAGCTTTTACCAGTTGAAGAAAGGGATCATGGATAAACATCAAGGCCTTTATTTATCCAGCTGACAGTTCTCTGACCATTCCCAAAAGTGGAAAAGCGTACAGAGAATGCACCACAGGGAATCATGGTGTTAACCTAAGCAGACCCTGACTCACTGAGAATGACAAGACAGACATGGCTCTTTGTCACCTCACAGGATCAGTCCTGCATGAAAAAATCCATATATTATAGACCTATAATGACAAAAAGTTTGACTTTGAGCTCTCTTTTATTCTCCTATTCCTTTTCAGAAGACTGCTCTCTCATTTAACATGTATATAAAAATTGGAGGCACATATCGCTGGTTTTCCATTAGACCCTTTTAAGAAATTGGTATAATCACATTCTTCTTACCAGAATTTATGCCTCTGAGTGTTCCATAAAAATGTTCAATTCATTATGGAAAAATTCTGTTTACAGGAAAAAGACTGTACTGTAAGTCTGGCTTTATCTACATTCTCATCAAAGAGAAAAAGAAAACAAATTAGAAGCATTACAGTCAACCATTGCATAAATGCTACTGCAATGAGAAGGACTTACAGGACTTTTGCCCAAGTAGGACTATAGGATCAGGCCTCGTAATATGAAAAAGACACAGAATCAGAATTAGGGCATAGGAAAATTGCAGTAAATGAAGAGGAGACCAGAGTAAATCAAAGCAAAACAGGCCATGGCTCACTCTGGTAAATGAATTCCAGTGAACAGGATGGAATAGCTGAGACTCTTCCTATCTATATGTATATACACACATATGTATGTATGTATATATATATTTCTATATAATATACAGTATCTATATAAGTGTATATGTAGATACACTTATGTACAAATGTGTATTTATATATATTTATATAAAATCAAAATTGTGTGTTTTCCCAGCTATAGTTAATACCATAATACTACAAATCGTAGATGATAGAGCTCCTGCAAGTCTTTTCCAGATGAAAAATATTTCAAGCTATTTTTAAATATATAGGACCAAATCCTCCCTTATACATCAAGATTGTTTAGTGAGGTATGCAAGAAAGCTTGATCTCAAACATGCAGACTTCAAGGTAAGAATATGCCCAGATTTCCCAAGACAGGATGTGGCTGGTGGCTGTAACGAATGCCTTGTGTCACTCTGCAGGGGTTTGCCTCCTGTATAATTATATATAACTAGCAGTTAAGACCTCATATTGTTCCTGCCTTTGAGCAGTTAAATTTTCTATGCTTATCAATCCCACTCAAGCAGTAGATAAGTGCCTAGCATCATACAACGTGGCAACGTTGCTCTACTGTATCACACTTCCTATTACTCTAGCAGTGTTTTACCTAAGTAGTAATTGGCATTTGTAATTAATAAAGAGGTTAATTAATATTGATTTTTGAGATTGAAACTTAGATTGATTTTACCATGCAATATTGCAGCACAAAAGTCTGTGTGAAATGCTCGGTGATTTCAAGTTCTATTTCAGTTTAAAGGCTTCATGCCTCAGTTTCTCTAAAAAATGCTCCAAAGTGCTGGCCACAACACAGAATACACCATAAAGAGGAAATGAGCGTGCAGCATCTGCACCTGCTACACGTTGTGGCTCCATTGCACTGCCCTCCAAAGAAATGGAGGCTTGAAGAAGACAAAGCAACAGCTCCTTGAATTTTATTATTTCCCAGCTAATATTCCTATATAAGCTGCTGTGTGCTATGCAGAGTAACTGTAGCCATTTTGTACAATGGAGAAAAATCTTCCCCGTCCCTGAAAATGTGTTGCAGATAACCTGCCAAAAACCATTCACACACACTCTGCACAAGGGCCACACATGTGCACATCAGTGTTTTTCTGCAGAGACAGTTCCACATTCAAATACTGAAGCTTACAGAGTCCTTAATAATTATACAGGCCCTCTAGAAATATTAAGCTAATATTTATGTATGAGTTGATCAGCTGACCATTACCTAATAACATTAACTGATTGCTATGTTAGACTACAGTAAGCAATTCTGTAAACTTTTGGGAGAAGGGTATATCAAGCAACAAAAAACTCAAGAAGAGCAGTTACTTCAAAATAAGTTATTCACAATTGCTCCTCCATTCATATCTTCATGATTTTCTCCTTAGATCCTGTTGAATCTACAGCAAAAAAGCAGCTGGGGGTATACAGTCCTTTTACCTTTTTCATCACCAAAAGAAGCCTGTGTCATCAATCACAACTGATTTCTCTTTTTCTTTTTGGCATAGTTTACTATTTTTACATTGGCAAGTAGTTCAAGTACAAGTGAATTTCTACAGCATTGGTTTATTTTACATAGTAATGTCTAACAATGGACAAGCCTGTACTTTGAAGATAACATAAAACAGGTGTTATATTCTCACCTGTAAAGCAGTTACCTGTTTCTGGATCCTGTTACACTAGAGAAAATATAAACACCTCAACTTCAGCATTTTCAGGCAAGAATGCATAAAGTTGGTACTCATTAAAACTGACAATGTAATGTAGGAATGAACTTACATGACCATAATAAATGCTTTCCAGAAATAAAGAAAAATAATCATGGGCTGCCACACCACCTTAACAAATAATTCCAGCAAGTACCCAGGACAAAAAGCCAAAATGTGACCAAATTCTTTTTTATGGAATACCGTAAGGAAACGTGTAGAAAACATGAAGGAAAAGATGGAATTTGTTGTTGTCACATTCATCTATTAGGTATTCATAGACTGTCACTGTTCCTATATGACAAGTATTCACAAGTAAGAACTCACATTATGAAATAAAAATGAGTAATCACAAGACCTATTTGTAATAAAAAATAAAAATAGCTTTGAGTCTTTGTTCTTGTTCCATATGCAAATGCGCATATGAAATTAGAAATTAAAAATAACAAGCTGCAAGACAAAACATTGGCTGGTTGAGAAATCAGCAGTCCTTCAGTTTTGTACCAAGGTATAAAGGCTATTAGAATTTGTGCATTCCAGATTTTTTTGGCGGAGGGGGGAGGGAGAATAGAAGAGGTAAGTATTTGGGAACTAACAGAAAGGGAACTGTATTATTTGTGGTCCATAAATTACAAATGAAAAATGAGAAAGAATGAGTTTATATAAGCATATACATATATGTATATATAAATATTTATATTATATAATTTACCATGAGGACATGCAATTATTGGTATAGCACCTATTATACAGTATAATACAAAGGAATAGGACTTTCCAATGGTACAGTTTCTTCAGAAAAAGCAGGTATACCCTACCTATTGCATTCATCTGTAGTGCTTGAAACCTGAATGAAATTAAGGTTCCACACTGTGCTACATTACATATGGGAAACATATACATAGTCATAATAAGAAGAGAAAAAAAAATCAACATAGTCTGACAAAGCAAGTGAAATTCAGTGCAGCTCTAGGGCAGCTTTAATGCAGCATTAGAATGTGTTAGCTCAGAGACAAAATATTCCCTTTTTAATCCAAAGGTAATTCATTTGGCAGAGGTTAAATAAAAAAGCACAGATGCTGGCTGAAGAGGCATATGACTACAGCAAGCAGATCAGTAATTGACAAGTCTCCTATGCATCCAGAGTCCCCACAACAGGAATCATTAATTAGGGAGAGCTGGCTGCATCTTTCTCAGGCTTGTGTTCTTGTGTGCCCCTATTCTGACCCACTACGTTTTTCTGAATATAGCAAAAGGTGCCGTACCTTTCATTCCCCACAGAGCTCCTGCAGAGCACAAGATGTTACTACCTAATAAAGCTGGAGGAATTACACATCATGGACTTTACTGAGAGTCAACAAAGCTTGGCTATCAAAAACACATTTGGGAAACAGAACGACAAGAATCCAGTATAAAAAATATCTCAGATTTCTTTCAGTATACTTTGCTTTGATGATAAATATTCTTATCTAGATTTTGTAAGGGTGTTAAGAATATTTCTGTCACCTCTAATCTATCAAGTTCACAAAGCAGACAATCTCCTCATCTCTGTTTCATCATTCATGATTTTAGAAAACAAATGACCAAAAAAAACAAATCTTGATTGGTAATCATCTCTGTGTGGTAAGATCTGTGATTTAAGTGATCCATAACTAATGGCAAAACAAAAGTCAGCAATAACATAGGTTCTTTTTTCAGCTGAATTAAGGGGCTAGAGAAAGGTTCTTATTTTCTAACTTACATTGCATTTTACTGTAAATCTACAACATCCAGTGAAGTGCATACATCTACTTCTTTCTCCCATTTCCTAGGAAGGAATGCTCTTCCAAATCCTACCAAATGTGGTTTGAAGAACTCCAGTATGACTCTCAAAAAACTGTATGATATAGAACTGAGAATCAGCTTCTTGGATCCTAATTACTGCTAAACAAATTTCTAAATCATATTGGTACAAAAACATCTTGTCAAATGTTATTTTTTTAAATTTCATCAGTGTCAAGAAGGGGTAACACTTAGGTAAAAAATCTGTGCCATGATAGATAGGGGACAAAATGTGCACTCAGTGACTCAGGGGTGAGTGCAGATCAAAATGGAAGAAATTTATAAGGCAGAAATATCATCTTCTAAACTGTGTGCTTTTTTAAAACTGCAAAGAAATGCTTGAACAGTGCTTATCTCCCGAGTGGTGACATCATTTTGGGAATAACCGTTTCAGGTTTTCTTACATACTCCTTGAGTCTGTGTAAGGCCTTAAATTATTAGGCCAAATCTTCTAACTAGGGAAACTAAAAACATTGAGATTAGTATCATTTTAAAACACTCACCTTCAAGATACTTTTTTACTCTAAATACATTGCACCTCTTTGACTACCCAGTCATTCTTATCCTGGCCTCTACTTCCCATCTTGCAGATCTGCTTGCTGCCTGCTCTAAGGCAAAGCCTGGCCACTTATTTACACAGAATGCTTTCTCATGAATAGTTTACAATGGCTACTTTCTTTAAAATGTGCAGATTCAACACCTTTTTTTAATATACTTTTTTTGATTATTTTTTTAAATACACAGTACACAGACACAACATGCATCAGATTTAGGAGGAGACTTTATACCTGTCAAGGCCCAGTTCCTATCTGCTAAGCTTAGTAGTTGATTTGCTCTTTCCTGTAGAAGTCTTAGTGTTTGGGGAATGGTGGAAAGAACTGCCAGAACCTTTCAGACCATTCTTACTTGGTTTGTTGCAGCAGTGCTCTTGTTGGCAGGATCTCCTAGAACTTGAGGAGCCTGAATGGCTAGGAGGTGATTTACTCCTCCCAAGATGTGGGGATGAACTCCTCTGATCGTGATGGGATCTCCCAGCCCGGGACGGAGAAGAACTGGCAGTACGGGGTAAAGAAGAGCTCCTGGGGGAGGCACTGGGACTGCGGCGGGGGATGACAGGGCTCTTGGGTGGCGTTTTTGGACTGTGTGGAGATCCTGGACTCTTACACTGGGTAGAACTCCTTGGTCTCTGAGATCCATTCTGTAGGATTTGAGCCAGACGAGAGATAAGATCTGAGTCCGAGCTGCTACTGCCTAGGACTCTGTATCTGCGCAACCTTAAGAAGAAACGAAGAAAGATTATTTCTATTTTCACCTATTCACTAAAGCTCAAATAGAAACTCTGTATCACTAGAAACAAAGGAGGAGCTTGCATTGCAGAACAGATATGTGGAGCTCAACTTTCCCATTAGGCAGAGGTGTTTGGATCTAGCCTTTGGCTTCTGTGTTGTTCAGATTAACACAGTACTTGTATTTACATAAACTCACTCACATCAACAGCCTCAGTGTTTACAGGGTAACAGGAATTTCCTAGTGGTGTTGGAAGAAGTACACTGAAGAGCAGTGCTTATTGTTGTTGTTTGAGAAGGGTACATCCATTCCTGCACACCATCAGTACACTCCCATACACAATTTTAAGGGATGACCAGGCCCACCACAACTTCCTTCAAAGGATTTTGCACTAATGTATCAAAATTATCCTTATCGTAGGAATGTAGACACTGAAGAAACCAGATTATGGTTGTCTGCATATAGACGTGGCAAAGGGGAGGTCTTCTAGAATTCACTCTGTCCTCCTTTAATTAGTTGGTTTACTTAGCCATGATCTGAGCATCGCTAATTGGCTCAATGTTTATGTCTGGAATCTCCAAATATTTACAATGTCTACATTGAGAACAGATTAATTTTCAAGGGGGCTGAATATAACAGATCCTAAAAATTTCTATGGGTTTGTAAACAACCAGCAGTTCTGAAAAAGTGACCCTTCTTTAAAAAAATATGTAAAGATTTAGTTATAGACTGCCAGGTTTCAAAATATTGAATATACATCTATTGATGTATTAGTTTAAACTGTGAACCAGGCTCATTCTTGTCTAACAGCTTCTCATTCATTCTCCAACAATGTAAGGTTTCCAAGAGAATTGAAGCCCAGCAATTTTTTAAAAATTAGATAAGGGATGGAACTTTTACAGGATTACATTCTGCACAGTAACTGCAGTCTAGCTCAAATCCATTTCCAGCCTGAAAATCTATTTCTATTTTCTCTGCATTACCTAGCTTCTACCCCAGGTCTAGTAGGTGGTTTTCCTGGTGGTGGCCGAGGAAAGAACTGAGCTGAACTTGAACTGGTGACTTGATCAGTGGTTGCCCAAGACACTGGCCTTGGAATCTTGCTTTTTCTGGACTGAGGGCTGCTTGGAGATAAAGAGCTATCTTCACTCTGCTTGCTGAAATGAGAGTCCAGTGTCAATTTAGAAAATGAAGCTAAGACATCATCCTCAGAAAAGGGTACTGGAGCAGTGGCCATTTTTTCCTCCAGTGACTTATCAGAGGCACTTGAGAGGTCACCAAGGAAAGATTTGAGCTGTCTCTTTTCCATAAGTAATTTCACCAAGTCTGTCTGATGGGCCTTTTTGAGAAGAAGCTTTTCCTTTGCAGAAACAGAAGAGGAATCTGACATTGAGTCTATCTCTTGTGCTAAAACTGGGATTCGGCTCTGCCTGAATACAAAAGAAGATTTAACTGAGTCTTTCTTAGATCGATAAGAATTCTCATTTTCTGAAATGCAGTGGAATAACTCTCCATTTCTGGGAGCATTTTTCTCTTTTTTATTCTCCTGCTGCAAAAAAGTATTAAGGGCCACTTGGTGGCATTTCAAGTCTTGGCTATGGACTTCTTCCTTATCAGAATGAAAACCATTTTCCTGAATGGTTGCTATTTTGCTTGCCTGTCTATTAACATGTGCGTTATTAAGTCTTGAGGGAGACAATTCTGATGTTTTAGGTGCAGTTGACTTCAGAACCTCATCTTGATTTGGCACCAAACAGACAGGCCTCGACTTTGATTCTTGAGTTGCTTCAGTATTTGTTAGAGGTTCTTCCTCTGCAGATTTTGAGTTTCCTGGAAAAGAATTCTGTTCTTTGCTTAGCATTTCAATGGCATCCTCAGACACCATTGGAAGCCCTTCTTCCTCAGCCCCCTCCACAGGAATATTTCCAAGTTCTTTCTCTTCCTGTATCCCACTGTGTTCAGGCAGGTCCTTTTGGCCACAGTCCAGGACACTGACAGATTCTTTGACAAGTCCTTCCCTGTCAAGCACCTCTTGGCTAATATTAAGTATCAAATCCGGTCTGCTGGCACTAGCTGGAAGTGCATCTTCTGTCCCAGCCAAACCTGGCAAATTTTCCTTTGGAGAGGAAAGTTCCACGGTGTGTTCCACAGACTGACCATCCTGCTCTCTTCTCTCTAGCTGGTGGCCATAGTGAAAGCTCTCTGAAGCAGACTGTGTGGATGCCACTGAAGGTCTGGGTATTGTTATCTGCATTGGAAAATTAAAGAAAAAGGTGAGAAACTCAGGAATGTTATACAAGTGACATCCATTAAATAGTAGTTTTGGTTCCATGTCTTCTAGATACATTATATAATGATTCCTATGAATCACAATGTTCAAATAATACCTAACTTCATAACATCCCTGTAGATAATTAGAAAAAGAAATAGTCTATCATCCTAAGACAGAAATACGTAACAGGTAAAAACAAACATAATATCAGTTAAAAATGTTGCAGTTAGCAAGTAATCCTCCTGGAAATGAGATCCAACCTAACAGGAAAATTTTTATTTATTTTACTTTTGTTTGAACACTCTTAGAATAAGTTGTATATAAATGTAAAATCTTTAACAAGTACACAGCAATATTTTTAGACAAATACAGAAGACAAAGAACACAGTGATGTTTAGATTCAGAAATTCCATACTTGTAATATATTTTTGTCCAGAAAAAGAACTTTCCTGAGTATCCAATATTAGTTATTGCTTTTCCTACTGAAGCTTATGCTGCATTTTAACTAAGTAATTTGGCTAGGATATCTCCTTACCCAAGGTCATCAATAAATTAAAAAACTAAATACTTATACATCTAAATCCCCTAACAGGTCTGATCCAGTAGATACACATAAAGCAGTCCTGAAACCTGTATGTATCACTAAGTCAGATTCCCTTTGAAAAACAGTTGGTTTAATGAGAGCTGTCTCTAGCAGACAGTTTAATTGTTAGAGTACATGCCCAGGAAATGGGAAACCTGCATTCATTTCTCTCACTACTTGAAGGACATAAACCCACTTCCTTCCAGTTCCCATTAGTAGGGAAAAAGCCAGAATGGAATTGTTTCTCAACTCCCTCATTAAAGACAGGCCACTATGCAGACACAAACACAAGAATCATGAGGTGAGAGGGTGAGAGAGCATATACACAAGTTTTATCTCTGTGGACATGGGAGGAATGCACTCCCATGTGAAGAGGAGTCCTACACTCTGGTTTATATATACTGGATGGAGTAGGTTGGTGTAAACAGTAAAAAATAAAAATTAAAAAAAACAAAGGGTTACCCTTACATCTTTCTCTACATGGACAGAGAGTTCAGCTCTGTTTTTCTTTCTATTCTTTAGCCTCATGAATCTGACACCATCTGTACTCAACAGAAAGTGGAAACTGGAGTCTGAGTTTTGTTAAAAACACTTTCTTGATGCACTACTGGTAGAAGAGACAAGTAGTGGAGTGTTGCTAGGATTCTGCTATGTTACAGTACAGATTTTACTTGATTTTGTTACAGAAATTATACATGGTGCTGAGCTTGCTGGGCTTGTGCAAGAGCTAGTACATTGGTACTACTGGCAGTAGAAACCAAACCATACCAAACAAAAAACCAAAAAAGCCCCACAGAGGCCTGCAGTAAGAATCTACTTTTTGTCTCCTTTATAACTTGTTTTCAAGTTTGGGCCAGTAGAGTCCTCCATGTTTCGTGAATTAAAATGGTACATTGACCAAAAATTTGAAGTCACTTAGTTTTGGCAAAATAGTCCTCATCTTCTCTTACTCTCAGTCCAGGTTCTTTCATCTGAAAGAAACACAATTTCCCTTTGGAGATAGTGAAGTGTTTCTTAGTTCAAAAGACTTCTGAGAGAATCCAAGAACATCAGTTCAGCTACCAAAAGAACAGAGGAAATAGAATTTTTTTAAAAGCACCTTTCCATGATTAGATCATTTAGTGCCTAAATCTTGAGTGTTAAAAAATAGTTTAGCAAAAACTCTGCACAGAAAGAAAATTGACAAAACTGGAGGGAAAACAATAAGAAAAAAGGTCTATGAAACAGAGCAGCTGTCTGATAGGCTTTCATACATACACAGGAATTTGCCCTAAGACAACACCTCTCCAAGTATCCTACATTGAAGGACTTGCTTTTATATGACAGAGGAACTTATTTTAGCCTGTCAGACAAAAATCATCAGCTTGCTTAAAAATTCTGATCTACAAGCTGGATAAAAGTGGGTTCAGGACATTTTAATGCAATATTGTCCTTGGTAGAGTGGGTTTAAATTTTGGAGAGATCACTTGGGCATTTTCTGTCCACTGAGCTCTGTCTTCAGCTTGTTTCAATATCTTATTCTCCAAGGCTGCAGATGCATCTCAAAAGTAAGGAGGTATAAAATATTTCCTTTTCCAAACTTTTCACTTGATGAGCTAGTCTAGTTGCCAATTCAAATAACTCAGATTAAAACACCAGAGTTGTATTCCACACACCTGAAGGATGACTTCCCTTAGAACAGAATGATCCTGGTGTCCTCTCAACTTACAGAGGTGAGACAACCTTAGGTATTTGCTTTCAGAAGGATATTTATCTATTTGATATATTTCCAGAAGAACTGCAACTGCATTTAAATCCTCCTTTGCTCAAATATGTTTACATGAAAACTTCCTTTTTCTTGTGACACCTCTCTTATGTGCCAATTCTTTGCTAGAAGAAAGTAGCTCTGATACAAAGCTGATTTATATTTTCCAACAGAGTTCTTATCCTTTGCCACATCTGGAGAATTTCTAGTCTTTCAGGCACATCTTGGCCATACAGATTTAACCCTTACATTCAAGAAAGAGGAGACTTGGCTTGTTGAACCACCTACATTCAAATAGGCAGGAGCTACATGTGAAAAAGAAACACTGAAAAGAAAAGGATACTGGAGGACTAAGTATCAATACAGACCAGTATATTGAGTAATTCATACATTCAGAAATGGCTTTTTGAACACAGATATCGCTTTCTTGATTTGCATTCACTAAAAAACAAAATTTTGTTTTCTCACATGGTCAATAAACTTCTTATTAATCTTCTCAAAGCACAAGAACTAGATTATATCCCTGTTGGGCTTGATATTTCACCTACATGTGCAAGAAATTTTAGTGGATAACCATAAATGATCCTCATAATTTTATTTCTTGTGCCACTAAATACACTCTTATCCTATGAGATTTTTATGATTAATCATGTTAATTATGTAAAACATCGAACCTGAGGAACAAAGATTACAATTCATCTAAGAAGTAAAATATGGGGAATACAACTTAAAATCCTGCCTTTCATCTCACTGTAATAACTAGTTTATAACACTGATTATTGCAATTTCACACTTCAACAGGAATTATGTGATACAACAGATGACTAAAAATGGCTGAGACAGTATATGGAACAATGAATTCAGGGTTTTCCTTTCACTCCAAAATATTTGAATGAAATTACTGCCACTATAGTCTTGAATCTTTTGACCTTCCCTAAATAATTTCTTAATTCCTTTCTGTTTTCTCAAATTCACACTTGAACAAAGATGAGACATCATATTGCATTTCTTCAAGAAACTTTACGAGTTTTTTTACAAGGGAAGAAGTTTCCAAGACAGAAAAAGAACAAAACAACAATATAAATATCTCTCAGATATCCTTTATGACATGTGATAAACTTTCCTCCATATCTTTTTCTGTATTCCCTGCTTCTTTTTCACCTATGGTTAGCTCTATAGCCAGCAGGAACACAAACACAACTAATGTTAGTATGAATCTGCAACTTTGGCAAGACCAAAAAAATCTCCCTAAATCTTTCCAGTTCACCAGCTTCCTCTTACTTCATGAGCTTTTCGATACTTAAATCACTTAATTTCTATTTCCTTGCGCAACATTATGCCTCTGCAAATAAATTTGAACTGCAGGTTGCATGAAAGTGCCAAGGGTATAGAAGTGCACTGTTCTGTAGCTTACTGCTAGTGCCATCCTCCAGGAGTAAACCACTGCAATGCTTTACATCTCAGGAGACAGCTCACAGCTTCCTGTTCAGAGCAGACCTACTTCCCAAAATCCTCCCTACCTAGTACAATAGCTCCTATTGATATTCTAGAGTGTAATCCTTTGTATCCCTCACATTCCATTCCCAGATAAAGCTCACAGCAGGGGAGTTAAAGACAATTAATTATACATTTACTGTAGTATATTGTCTGTTTCTACAAATAGACTAATGTGGGGATAAACAGGAGAAATACCTGGTTGTAATTCAGTGTTATGGAACATCAGAATAGAGATGATTGTAAATTTTGATACTGAATCCTTCCCAATAGCCCCATATATATATAGTACTGCAAGCATTGCAGGCCTTTGTAGGAACTGCTGGTCCCCAGGACACCATCAGTTTTTGGTAAAAACTTGCATGTGGCAGGCCCTAATCCCAGACTAAAGAGAAGTAACATACGAAGATTTTTTTGTATCTATCTGAAAAGAGGCACATGTTGCTCTCCACAGCTCTTCAGATATATTATTTCTTCTATAATGTTAATTTTGGCACCGATTTACATGGAGGCTGCGAGAAGTGGGTAAATAAGATGCAGAGCTATAAATGGACAACTGTGTTTCCAAATTCTCTAATGTGATGGGTAGCTTCTGAGGATAAAGAACATAGAGATCTGGTCTTTCTCTAAGGCTTATTAGCCATGGCTTAACTTCTGAATTCTTTAAACATCTTCCCTTTTCAGTTATTCCTACACCACTTACCAAATAAAATAAGACTTTTTTTGTTCTAACATAAAACTGTATCCTCAAATATCCAACAGGGAAAATATTGATTGCTCTAAAAATAGTATCTTTAATTGCTTTTAGAGAATGACTGTGACTGTTAATAGGTGGCTAGTAAGTTTGGTAACATGACTAAAAAAAGTACTCATTTGATTTGAAACTATTTCTATATAATGCATAAACCAATTGAAGAACATTCTTGAAATTTACTGCTGAAATGGAAAGCAGAGGCACTTACAGACTATTACTTCATAACACTCACATAATACTCCTGTGATACTGTTATTAAAATGGGCAGTATTGTGTTTTTCTTGAATTCCACAGAAATGATTCTTTTCAAACAAAGAAAACATTGCTTTGCCTTAATGCACAGAGGTGTGAATTTTTTTCCTGTAATTACATTTGTACTAGAATCATATGTGATTTTAATAATAGAAGAAAAATATTTTAAGAAATAAATACATCTAAATTGAAGATTCTCTTATGGATGATACTATAGACAGTATGTGCACTTATCTACAGGCACAATATTAATTATATGAATTAGATCAATTATAACTTCATTACATGAGAAATAATCATTAGTCATTATGTTCTGAACTGCAACCACCTATTTATTTCAAGATGATTATTGTATGAAGTGTCATCATGGAAACAATTGTTGACCCCAGAGTTAATTGGCTCTCCATGGGAAATCCCACAGACCATTTAGCTTTCCTGAAGCATCTTTACTTATTTTATGCTAATGAAATTATGATGCTAGAAAAATGTAATAAATCACACATGTTTTGGATTGGATTGTCATTTTAAAAGAATCATTTAAAAAAGAAAAATTATAACTTCAAGGACAAACAAGAATAGCTGAAACCTGCGAATACAAATTTTGGGAATCTTAAAAGCACTGCTGATGCCAGAAACCACAAACATTTAAAACAATTATAATTTTTTATGTTTGGGTTTTTTTGACTCAATATATGTGGATGCTATTAGCAAGGCTAATTCATTGTCCAGACCTTCATGACTTTTCTGCTGCTCCTAGTAGAGAAACCTGCAGAAGCAGAAAGCCCAAGAATGGTTCTGTCACAGAAATGGAAACATTCTCTACAGCATCACACTATTCAGAAAAATTTAAGTCATTTCTGCTGACTGCTTGTCCTCAACTCTTAATTGACCACTTGGAAAGTTTCTATTAGAAGAATTTAATATGCTGTACTATTAATTCTTCTTTACACCAAAGGCAGATGTGAAAAAAGTATGCCTGAAGAATTTCCTTCTGGCAAAAGACACTACTAAGCCCCCAAAAAGCAGCATTTAGATTTCTATGTGTCAAGTAATTTCCTTTGACACTTAGATAAAAGTAACAAATAAAAGCTTGTACTTGTTTGCATTAGAAGAAGTGTATATAGAAGAAAATTCTTCTAGAAACATCATTATCAATATAAAATCCAGTTGTTTAAAAGAGTGTAAGTCAGGCTAAAATTTATTGAAAAATTAACAGTTATTAACAATTACCCTTTCATGAATGAAATGGTACAACGTCTGTACATTTTTCCTAATTAACACAATCAAATCTACTGTGTATGAAACAGTTCTAGTAGCTACAATCTGGACTAACTCCTTGAATTTCTGTCTTGATTAAAACAGGGAAGAATCTAACTTAAATCTCATGCTGACTCAATATAGTTTCCATCAGAATAGGTAACAAGAGGCATAATAAGTCTCTAAAATCTGAAATAAGAACAACCTTTTTTCTACAGACAAACTATGGCTTTAAACATGGCAACAGTAAAAACACAGATTCACTGAACAGAGAAAACCTTTTCCCTCTTTTCTTTCAAGAGCACATCTATTTGATAATGTGCCATGTCTTGAAAATGAAGTTTGGAAGAGGATTTTGGACAAATGTATCCCTTCAAGATATTTTAAATTCTAAACTAGAGTGTTAACTAGCTGAGTTTTATAGCAATCCTACCATACACAAGTTAACACCACTGACAAATTTGAAAAGAACACACTGGGATTTTGTTTGTTTATTTGTGGTTCTAAAAGGGATTGTTAAATGTGAAAACCAATGTAAATGTTCATTCTCTTGCTACTGCAGACTAGTGAAACCTGCTAAAATTAATTCATAAAAAAAGCAAAATTTACAACATTTATGTGCACTCCCAGTTCATAAACCTGAAACGCCTAAAATAAAAAAACAATTATAAGGGATATGCATTCTTTTTCTAAACAATCCTTGGATATGTCAAGAAGTCTTACCTTACTCTTCCATAGGTCCCTGAATTCCAGTGAGATGCTTAAAAATTAAGGTAAAATTTTCAACTCAAATCAGTATATTATTTCTTATCTTGGATATGAATATTAAAGTGATGGCTTGCATTTCCATATCTTCTTGTGTGGGAAGATTTCAGAATATTTTGTAACTAATTATATAAGTATATAACTACAACATATTTTTTTTAATGTTCCAGTAAGGTAGAAATTTGAGAAATTTAAGACAGAAGAGAAAATATTTGTGTAAGTGCCAACTAATTCTAATTGCTAAACCTGAGAGACACAGATTATCCTTCCCTAACACAATGAACAACCATAATATAATTAAATTTAAATTAGCCTCCTTGTACATACCTGATTAAGCACACTGAAAAAAGAAAATACACTCGAATGACAGACAAAACTTCAATCCACCTTTGTTATGGGCTGTATCATATTGTAGAGCAGCCATTTTAGAAGTATTCTAGATTGCTGCCATGGCTAGGTGTTCACTCTTATTTAGAATTAGAGCTGAGAAACTAGAGAAAAATATTTGAGGTCACTGGTTTTGATTGTTTAAGACACAGCTACACATTTAGCACTACAACTCCTTAAGCAGTTTCTTCACACGCAGCCCTGGCCAGTAATTGCTGCACTCTCATCACCTTTACCATTGACCTCACATGACACTCAGTGCAGCCCTCTAAATGAGCACTCATCTGGCTGAAAAATTCACAGAAAGAGAGAAAAAGGTTAGGTTTCAAGAGGATTTGCTGTGCCATTTGACCATGCTGTAGATGAGAAGGATACTAATAGCACTCCAGACTCACCCTTCAGACCCAAGAACAAAGAATTCATCTTGGTTTTTGTGAGCTGTAATGCCACCATAGTCTTTTCTTTATGCTGCAAGTTGAATAACTAAGGAGAACTGAAGCAAAACACTCCAATTCTCTTTCATAATTTAGGTATGGCAAGTCAGGAGTCCTCTATTGAACAAATATAGACTGACCTGCATCCTACAGCCTCTCTGCACTAGTGAGCAGAGAATATACAGAGATTTCATGACCTCCTCTATCTTGTACCAGAGGAAGACAGGTTAGAGTTCCTGAACTCTCATTCATCAAAAATTTGCAAAGAACGTTGCTTTGCTCAATTTCAGAAACAAATGTATCATTTTTTAATACATGAAACTGAATTCAGCAGTACAGATCCCTGACCTTTGCAATTCATTAGCTATGAATGCTTAACCAAATTGCAGACAGCAGGAAATATATGAAAATATATTCAGTACCAAATATTTATACAGATTAACATAAATGAATCAAAGTTCTTTTAAATATTTAACTGGAGGTTATTCAGGTTATTAACATGTATATTCATCCTTCATGCTGAGGAACTTCCAGCTAGCTAAGTACCTAACATTACTGCACTGCTGAAAAGGACTTGGAAAAGTTTTATAATTTTTCAGTCAGCCATGAAGTACACAAAGCTTTCATTGTTGGAATGAACTAAACAATCACATGCTTGTAGTTGCTATAGGAAATGACAAACCGGAAATTCTCAACAGAGTTAGGATTTTCAAATCACAGCTCAAATAGGAACACAACAGTCAAGCACTTACCAGGTAAAAGGAAAGAAGAGGCTTAATGCTCACTTCACTAAGTAGCAGCACCTGGCACAATGCCAGGTCTTCCTCGCATGACAAGAAAGTACATCAGTTTGCAGCCCTTATTAATATTACAGCTGCATTCATGTTTTGGGTACTAAGGGAGCCAGAGAAGTCCCTGTGGGCCAACTTGTTTTTTCTGAGTGTTGTGCACATTTTACTAAGTTTGTTAACTACACCTGCAATAGATTCTGATTGAAAAACTTAAATCGTAGCCATACAAGCCAAAAAAAAAAAAAGGTAATTTTTCATTCTAGGATACAAACCAATGCCAAAAAATACTGAAGCTTAACTCCTAATGAGTTAATTTCTCCTAAGCCCCTTTCCCTAGTCAATACATCAGCCATCATGAAGAAGGTGGTATTTTGGTATCCCATCAAGTTCACAATCATAAACATTGGGGAGCTACTGTTTCTTTTTATACACTGAGCACAGAAATACTTTTTTATATTCAGCTGAAAAACAGTCAGGAGTTTGCCTTGTTATCATACACCAGTGATCCTACAGAATTTTGAAAGTAACTAAGTTGATGGATTAGTGTTAATATCAATACTCCTGTTCATTCTTCACTGAAAAAAGAAAAAAACATCTGTAATACAGAACTATTTATACTGAAAAATACATTGGAAATGAAAGGCAGCAGAAAATGTAATCCAAATGAAATACTAATGGTAAAATGATGATGATGATATGTTAGTCTTATGCATTAATGCTATGTCATACTGCTTTACCCAACAATGCAAATTCACACTATTTAGCAGATATCAATATTTTGTGACAAATACAAAAATTGCACTTAACCTCAATTATGATTGCAAGCCTTCATCTTTCATATTGAAATGAAACTGGAAATACAAAACTCTAAAAAGTCCCCTTTGTCTCGTGACATCTTTCATTATCTGTGACCCCTGAAAATTGCCATCTTTATTTTATACACTGTAAGCAGTGGAACAATTTATTATTTGCTAATTTCCAAAGAAACAATCTATTACTAGATCCTTTTTTCATCACATTAAAATCATTTTGGATAGTCCAAATTTTAATATGTGTTTCCAATTTGAAATTCAGATGGTACTGTAATTATAGGAATACATTATTCTTAGTTTTAAATAAAGCAAAAAAGAAAAAAAATTCAGGTTTGTAATTCTTTTTTCAAGAGAAAATCTCTGAGGAAGTGAATCTGTCTTCTAGAATATCCAGAGATGCTTTGTGCTCCAGATAACCTGAATAACAGCTATTTAAATATTCCTCTCTTTTAAGTGGGATAATATATCTTCCTCAGAGAGTATTCCTGACTCTATTCCTGACAAAGATCTATTCTTAGTCCCCAGCCTGATCTTTCAAAACATTTTTAGGATGCTGTGTATAGCAGTATGACTAGCACATGCCTACTACCAGGCTGTGCAGAGCACCTGAGAACGTTAAACCTTGTGCATGAGTGCTACCATGCAGGTTCTGCTACGAACACGAGGCTTATTCACCTGCTCGAGCTGTGCTTTTGAGATGCGAATGACAGGGGGGAACTTGTTGCCACAGGGAATGACAGGAAGCTGCCTACGGCCGGAGGAGCGGGAGGAAGAGGAGTGGCTCTCAGCTGACTGACTCCTTGGCAAACCAGCCTCCCTCAGAGGGTCCAAGTGGATGGACAGATAGGCTACAGGGCTCATGGTGCGGAGGATGGGACTTGAAATTCTTGGAGTGGAGAAATGCAGCATATGACATGAGTTGAGCTGTGAGAACAACATGGCGGGGAAGAAAATAAGGTTGAATATATTTTAATAATTCTTGTTTATGTCTTGCCTATATGCATTCCCTAAAAACCATATTCACACCTCCCTAAGAGGCTGAAAGCTCAAAATTTAGGACATGTCTTAAGTCTAATTATCACATTTTCCATCATCCATTTTCAAAAATCCAGAATCAAAATCAAGAGTGATCATCATTTCTCTGGCTGGCTTCTTCATTCATCAGTCTTAGAATCATAGAATCATTTAGGTTGGAAAATAAAATCAGATTCATTAAGTGCAACCATTGCAACTGTTACAACAGGTCAGTAACAATCTCAGGCAAGTTTAATAAACTAACACAGTCTGTTTCAAGGATATTGTGAACATGAGTTGACAACTGACGAGTTCATCATTGACTGATCCTTTCAAACACTTAGCACACCTGCTCAACATCATATCCATGTTTCTGAAATTACTGTAGTTTTAGCATATACACCCATTGGAGGCTTTACAGCTGTGGCAGTAGTGGCATACATTAAGAACTGCACCTGACAGGATTAATCAGTTAGGTTAATGCTAAACAATTCTGATGAAACTTCCCAAGTATGGGACCAAACTAGGATACACTGGCCTGGAGAATCAAGGAACAATTGCTTCATCTTCATTAATTCAAGTATTTAGTAAGAAGTAAGAAAAAAGAATAGGGACTGTAAAGTCTTCCAAACTATTAATTTTAGACAAAGTACAATTTTAATTGCTTATTGATGATTCTAATAAACCTATAGCTTTGCTAGACAAAGCTAAAGTCAACTGGTCTTTTGCAAGACCTTTTCCAGCACTGAATAAATATCTGATGGTGACACATTTAAATATCTGTAAATGAGATTGCCATACATAGCTTGCAATTCTGTGTTCCAATTACAGTTAGAGAAAACCACGAAGAGTAGAGATAAGGAAACTTGCTGCAAGCTTCATGCTTCATGAAGGTGACTTTTTGTTTTCTACCATAGTATTTGCAATTCTAACCTATATCCTTTGGAAAGCAAGAGCATCTAGCAAGCATTTCCATTTCTAAGGAAAAGGTGTCTTTTAATTGTGTCGATACTAAAGCTTCAGTTCCCACAATGCATAGCTGACTTGCAACTGGGAATAAAAAAAGTATTTCCAGTGTCTCACAAAAGCAGCAAATGAGGATAGAAGGTACATGAAAATTAAATTTCTTAGAGCTCAGAAATAAATAGAAATTTAAGGGCAAGCTTTTGATACAAAAATACAATAGTGCCTCGACATACAAAATTTCCATTTCAGCAATATTTCTAAATAATAAAAATAAATTAGATTCACACAGTAAACCCCCTTCTATAAACACATACACACACACACACACACACACATATATATATATCTACAAAAATTTGTGTTGTCAGCCAAGTGGGAGCAAAGCACACTGTTGTTTAATTTAAACTGAAGATGAAGATGAAAAGAGCTGTTACATGTTTAATTACTTCAAATCCATTATTACTTATTTACTGAAAAATCTGTTTGACAAATATATGTTGCAAGGTTTTGTGCGTGCACTGTATGGAGTTCTTTGCAATTCAATACAAACACAGGAAATTAATGAGGCTGTGGCTCCACAACATGGAAAGTCCAGCCTCTTAGTACCAGGTGAAGGAAAAGAAAACTAGAGCCATATGATGCAAGGTGCTGCTCCAGTATAAATTCACTACCAGTCTAGATCAGCACAAATTAGTTTTATACCAGCAGATATTACAGCAAATCACACACTGTCTGTCCTGCAGCCAAACTCAACATAAAGCCATTATTAAAGCATAAAGTCAGCACATATACCCTTAGCATGCTCTGAGTAGTTCGACAGATATGTGACCATGTGCCCACAACTAAGCCAGATCAAACTGGTATTTTCTGGCAGCACACAGAATCTGTATCACAACTGGAAAACCATGACTGGTAACATGAAAAGTACTTCTTTTACCTGCAGGATTTTTTTCATAATAGATAGCATCATTTGTTGTAATTTTTATGCCTGAGATTTTCTTATCCCCAAGCCAATAACTTACACATTTTTCTCTCTTATTTTTTTAGTTCATGTTTCCTTTCTAAACTGGTGCAACTTTACATTTTTAATAGAATTCTGGTTTTAATGTAACAGGTAAGAAGTGATATTATCAATAATTACAGGAAGTCCACATACACACACAATTTCAGGAAAAACATTTATCCACAAATGGAAGGACTGCAGACCAGCAATTTCTTCCCTTCAGGAGAAAATAAAATTATGTGTGAGTGTACGAAATATTAGTTTCTCATACAGAAACATCCATGCTACTAAAATAGTGAGCAATAAAGCTCTGAAAGAAATAAAGATAAAAGAAGAATCATCAAAGTAAAAAGGAAAAAATTTTAAAATACTTAAGACTTATGAAAGGAAAACTATTTTATTCATTCACCACTGACATAACTACTTGCATATTTAACAAATCTATGAGAATAAGGTCAAAAATCGTAACTGTACTTTCTTCTAAGTGACACTGAAGCAGGTCAGTAGAAACTATATGGGAGGTATATTCATAAACATGATGATCATGAATGCTGGCATGTCCTAGAGTTTCAAGCTGTTTGAAATTAGTGAACTATTTCAGTAATTATATTAAGCTTCTATACGACTATAATTTCAACATCTATTTTTAACCCCTTTTAGTAACACACATTCAATTTATAGTCCTAAAATTAACACTCTTGGATCCAAGCCTGCTCTTAGTAACTGGTACAATATAATTAAATCAGCAGAAAAGTAAAGTATGACCTCTGCCTATTATTCTGATTGCCAAGAAGGTGCTCCATAGAAAAAATTACTACAGAACAACCTTGGTGCACAACCAAGGATCACATTGAAAAAATAGTTTCAGGTGGGTAAGTACTCTGAGGAAGAAAGAAAAGGACTCTACCAAACAGCTCCCCAAGGTCACCAGGATTTTCAAACAGAGAACAACTCTAAGAAGAGCCATACACACACTTTCTCCCAGTGAAGTGACTAGAACACTCATCTATAATATATATATATAGGTTCTAGTACTGGTCATAAGGAATATTTAAGTATCCTTTATGAAATGGAATATAACAACGAAGGACAAAAAGAGTAACTCACACTGAAATATCCTCTTGGGCTTTGTGTGGCTTTCAAGGGCTAATGAAGTAGATGAAGACTACCACAAGTTGCCATCACAGTTAGAGTAGACACACGGTATAGACACACACTGCTCCCAGCTCCTAAACTGGCCAAGTAATTTCTATTTTCCTTTATTCCCAGGTCAGTTTATATTTTCTATTGTACATGATTCACCTTTGAAACACCAAGTTTCTTCCTACCATTCATCTTGCCCTCACATTACTTGTCCTCCCAGCATAACATAAATCATATCAATTTCCCCCATTTTTGAGGTCATAACAAATATTGCTTATCTCCCAAAGATAAGCAAAGCCAAATGAAAATATAATTTCACCTGAGTTTCTACTTCAGCCAGTATTTCTTCCAATGCATCTTATAATTAATTTACTTTGTTTGCAACTGTTTCTGCTTCCATGTTCAGAAGCTCCCCTTTCAGACAAAGATATTATCCATTCCTTGCACTGTAGTACATAATATATGTACAACCTCTACTTTTAGTTTTAAGTGAAACAGCTTTTTCCCCCACAAGAGTCACATTTGTATAGAGTTGTATAGTTCATTTGCATAGAAAATTACAAGCTATTTTTTAATGGCTTTCAAAATAAAAACACTTGATAATTAGAATTTTGGACAGGACCAAGTGCTGCTCTTTCTTGTCTGCTTTACTAAAACAGACCTTAAAATACAAAAACTGAACAACTTAAAAATGTAAACTAATTTTTCATCTTTTAGAGTTTCTAACCCATCAAAAACTCTTTCATGCAACTAATATTTCAACTTAAATATCAAAAATCTGTTATTTAACACAGTTCTGTATTTTCTATCACACAAAATGAATCTTCTATAAACTACATAATTTAAAGCATGATGTCTAAATATAATCTTGTATTAGATACGAAAGACATGATCTTGCATTTTCCATGAGAACCTAGGTATAGTTGAAATTTTACTGTGCTGCTAGAGTTAATTACATTGAGTAGTTCATTTTCACCATAAAGGATATTCCAACCTTATAATAAATGAGTAGTTGGTGACAAGTTTCTTTTTCTCATGACCTAGCTGTAACTTTCAGAAAAAGGGATAATACATGAAGAAAAAATATAGCCAGGTTTCCTGGCTCAAGGGAGCTCAAAAGAATTGACCTTTAGATCACAGATGCCAGAATATCTACTTTAAAAAGGGGAGAAATAAAACCATGAGGTGATTCCCAATCACTTAACCATTAATCTCGCTCCTTAAGTAAAGGCAAAGAAATCTTTTTTCAGAAGCAGTCAGAGAGGAGCAAAAAGGAAATATTCAAAAACTGCGTAACTGAGAGTTCTTCAGAAGAGATGGAAAAAGAGGAGGAAAAAGACTATGCAATGGAAGCAAAGCAATCGGTCTTAGTGAAAAATATGGGATTAAAGCAGAAGTTGCAAAAGTACTTTAGAAGTGAAAAGCAGCACCACTTTATAAAAGGCAACAAAGTTGTATAAGGACCATTAGAAATTTCTCAAGAAACAGGAAGAAACAAAGTGAATTCCAAAAACAAACACTGCAGGAATCATAGTGAGAGGTGATAGCAAGTAACTATTTCTTTAATTTCATCCACTTAAACTTTTCCTGAAACACATAAAACACTATAGCACAGTATTTTGCATATTCAAGTGTAATTTTATGTTTATGTACTGCAAATAAAATAAATGTATATTTGCATGTGCATCTCTCACCGATTAGGAATCACTGCACAAGGAGCTCATTTAGATAGACAGATATACAGATAGATAACTCTTTGTTAAATGTGGTAGTTCTATGGATCACACCTGCAGAACAATCAGCACTTCCATGGGTGACAGTTAACAGTTGTGCAACAGAATATGGAAGATCTTCAAGAATCAAGTCCCATACCTGCTGAAACTAGGAATTTCTGCTTCACTACTGTATTTTAGTCACCACCTTTACCATTTCCTCTTCTAATTCTGAATAAAGAAGAGCTTTTCTTACCGGAGTGAGTGCTCCTTCTGCTTGAGCTTCCATAGGACTTGTAGGGGTGGCCGCAAGAAGCTGTCCTGCAGCTCCGGAGAGAAGTTCCAATTTATCTGTAAGCTGCTCAGACGCAGCAGGAGGACATTCCATGTCCAGAACAAACTCCACCCCTGAAGTTTGGTTCTTGGCATGGACATTGTTTCCTGCCCAACCACCCTCTCTGGACTGCTCTTCTGGAGGGGACTCCTCCAGAACTTGTAGTACCTCCGGCTCTTCATCTGAGGGACTTCCAGTCATTTTGTGCCCTAAAGCCTCATTTGTCCTGAAGTCCTGCAAGTCCCGTTCCTTATCTATTATCACCCATTCCTTAGAATCAACCTCCTGCCTGCAGGAGCTTAGGTTAACAGCTACAAATCCATTGCTCGTAACACCATCAGCATGGTCAGGAGAATTAGCTGACACGGGCTTTGAAGCATCTGGAAGATATTCTTCATCATAGTGCCAAACATGGTCCGTGCGGGCAGTCACAGGGGCAGGAACAGAGGTTTTCTGAGAAACAGGAGGAACAGCAGCAAGGGGAGTCTCTGCCACATTCAAGTCTTTCTGCTTCTTCTCCAGACTTAGAGAAAAGAAGTTAATATCTGAATTAGTTAAGAAATAATTAAATAATGTAAGTTACATTGAGTGTCTTCAGAAGAAAACTAGATTTATAGAAAAATTTATTGTCATATTCTAGAACAACCTACAATTGTTCAAAGATCCACAATTTGAGACAAATAAGTCTGATGACAAGTAAAAATGGATGGATGATCTTAGAAATATATACATTTTAAATTTTAGTTGTAATGTATCACGTTGTACTGTAAATATAATTACTAGAAGGGAGAACTGTGAAAAAAGCACAGTAATGAGGTTACCACAGATGTCCACTGTTCTTAATTTGTTGCAAACTCAAAGAACAGAAGAAACAGATGTCTCCTGCAGCAGTTATTACATGCTTTCAAGAAGAATGTTATTTATTGCTTTGATTGATTCCTTACTTATGCTTTGCATAATTTTCTTCATCAAATTCAAATTCCTAATTCTTCTATGAAGTATTTAGAAGGATTTTGCCACTGTCATCACCCCAGCTCTCTTCTACTGTCCCCACTCAGCCTCTGCCATTGAGTCAGATTTCACTGTGTCCCTCTCCCCTTATTCTTTCTAGACATAGGCAAACTGATTGAATCCATTTACATACATCTGTCTGTTCTCTACCTTCAAATACCATTTTAAGATCTCTGTCTTCTATCAAGACCCTTTTATGTTGGTGCAACACATTTGGGCATAACTAAGCCTGCTGCATGCAGGAAGATTTCTAACTCCTCACTCCATTTCCTGTAAACCTCCCTTATGTCATATAGCCTACTCTCATGTTACCTCTGTTGAGCACCTGATGTCAACCTTCTTATTTAGGATAAGTTGTACCGACTGTCAAGAGTATGTCATTGAAGAGAAAGTTAATAAACACCAAGGGTACACCACTAGGTTTTGAAATACAAAATTCCCAAATGTGGAAGGCTGACTCCATCTGTATTCTAGCAATAATAATTCTTTAAAGAAGATGCCAAGTAGTGAAATCCATTAATTGAGCAATATTATGAAAAATACTTTGCTGTAGCTTGCATGAGCATACTCAACAGCTCCACTTCTGCTCTTTACACCAAAAGGAAAGATAATAGCATCCTAATTGCATACCCTTAAAAGATCTAAGCATGAGGATAAAGTGATTTCTTTACCAGGTCTCGAGAAACTTATCGGTGTCAGGCTTAGACTCCAACGTCATCCGCTTCTCCAGTTCAAAGCTGTGAATGGAACGTAACTTTCGCACCAGTGGAACATCTCTGTCTAACTGGGTGGTCTCTGAGCGAACTCGAATTGGAGAGCCAAGACTCGGGGCATTAAGTATTCCATTCACTGGCCCATGGCTGTTTTCTTCCTCTGTGGCAGCCTGTGCAAAACGTAAAGTAAAAATGGAACTCACTAGGAATGGCAAAACAGAGGAAGACAAGGTACTACACAGTGAAGACCCTCCAAGTTTTTAGAATGTGAAAAGCCAATTTGTATTTGGAATGGTCCTTAAGTTCATGCCATAGTTAAGGTCACTTAGATATGCTCTTCAGCACACACTTACAGCTAGTTCTGGGTAGGTCTGAGAAAAGGAGTCTCAGAGACCCAGTAAGTTACATTTACTCTGATATTTCACACCTATCTCTGAAATTTTCTGTAATAATAGTCTGAAACCTTGTGCTTAGTGGCATCTTTGGTCTGCTTTACAGTCAAGTACTCTTCTTAAAGATAAGTTAGCTTCCAGGCTGTCTTTTTGATTCTCTGGAGCATATAACACTGTTATGCACTAAAGCTACTAAATATTTCTGTGACTTTAAATTATGCTTTAGTCCAACTGCATTCTACCTTAATAATGACTGAACATGATTTAGAATAATAACAGAATATGATTCAGAGCTGTGAAATCATGATTATCCTCAGTTTCAACAGGTGTAGTAGAAAGTGCCTCTGTTTAAACCAGAACAATCTCCCTTCTCTGTCTTTGGTAAAAAAACACACAAACAAATAAGCACATTTGAAAACAGGCACCATGACTCAGTCTTTCCCACAATACATTGGTTTTCCTAGCAAATAATGAGTAACAGCTTCAAAACTAGACAGCTCACCTAGAAAAAGAACATTTTAGTACCAGATCCATTTTCATGTTAAAAACACTTCTATATCAAGAAACAGGCTACATCTGTCCAAGTATCAAATACTGTGATTGTGAATAAGGAAGATAGGAATTCTCAGAGACCACTTTTGAAAATAAAGCAGCATTCACTTCTAAAGACCAGCCAATGAACCCCTGGATCAGTACAAAGGTATAATATCTTATGGAGACAAAACCACCAAGTGAATTAAATGGATACTGCCAATCACACTGGTGATTTGTCAATTGAAGAACATCAAAGCCTTCTTTTGTACATTTACTATCTAGCTTCTACACATGCAAGATGCAGGAAAATTACTTGGATTTCATTCAGTGAACAAGAATGAAGATTGTGTCTGAAGAAAATGAGTATGAGTAAACTACAAAGAGTCTCAAATTATCAGCAAGCTATTCATCATAAAGACCTGATAAAGCGACACAAGGCCCTAAAGTCTGCTTGTTTCAGCATATAAAATGTGTCATCTCTACCATAAATCACTTTCTTAGATCATTCTGGCTAATCAGTTTCAGTACAACTGCCTTATTAATTATATCTTATGTGCACTATGAGGACAAGAAACTCTTCAAAGATAGTCTTCACAATGCAGATTTCAAAGTACCTTACAGATCCCCAGTTTAATTTTGTTTCTGTTTGCATCCATTTCTTCCCAAACATCTTTCTCCTGAGGACGCTGATGTCCAGGGGATCCAGGTAGTTTCTCTGGTGAAATACCAACTGGAATAACATTCTCTCCATCACTGAGCTGTTCATCAGGGAATACTTCATCTGTATTTTCCCGTAGCAAATCTCCTGGGATAGGAGTGGCATTGGCAATTCTACAAAAGTAGTTTAAAAATAAAATCAGAAAAGTATAAATTTTTATACTCTCAGGTGTTCATAGAAATTATTTTCTATTTTAAAAGAAAGAAACAAATGAAAACTTATAAAGAAAATCATTTTCCTGCAGAAAACTAAATCTTGGAAATTATTTAATATAAAGCCCCCTATTTCCTGGCTTCCATAATTTATTTAATTAAGGTACATAACAAAACATGTAAATAAAAAAAACTATTACATAAAAGCTAGTTTTTTTAATGTTTTTGAAGGCACAAATTTCAGAGATCATGTCCAGGCTCCACTTCTCTCCTGACTCTTCTATATATATATTCTTCTATTCAAAAAATTAATGGCACCCATAAACACTACAATTCATTCATAAACACCTCTTATATTCTTCAGTCCCCTGAGATGACTATGTGTAGTATTAAACATCACGTCTTGTCCAATTTACTTCATTACAGAATGTCTCAAATAACATACTAAATATTATTTCAAACACAATCAAAATCTATTTCCAAATTTCTTATAAAGATCCATTCATTTTTCAAACTTATAAGGAATTTGCAGCTAGAATTTTATTCCAAGCTTACAGAAAACAATGGGTTTATTTCCAGGCAGTTAAATTTCCAGGCACTTAAACTCAGGACACATTATTTAGTTTCACAAAATACGATTTAGCAAAGGATGGATGAGCAAATTTACATGCAATTTCCTGGAGTACTATTTTTATTGCTATAATTTTAGGACTGCAGTGCTGATCTTTCAGGACAGTATAAACTGGAACCCTAAAAAGGGAAATACTTCAAATGCTCCCAAACCTCCCTTCCTCAATGCATTCAAAATCCTGCAGAAAAACCTAAATTCTGGAGATGATTTCCCTCCGGTAGGAAGCCCCTGTGTGGCTGCCATAGTAGAGACCACACCACACGTACCCAATTGCAGCCGGCGTCAGGCGAGTGTGCAACTGAGGGGTGGTTGAAGTGGTTGTTGTTGTCAGAGAGCCATCAGTTCCACTCTTCTCCCAGTCAAAAGGGTCGCTTTCAATAACCCCAAACGTTTTCATGCTGTTGTCAAACACAGACATGAGAAGCTGAAAATAAAGAAAAAAGTCAATAAGCTTCATTTTTGTCTAGAGACCAAGCAATTAGAGAAATATCCTCCTGTAATACTGACAACAACATAAAAAAGACAGTTTTTTATATGAAACACTTCTCATTTTTTTAAATTTTGAAGTCAAGAGATACAAAATTCGATTTTATTAGAACAGGAAAAAAAAAACCCACCCACATCTGTGTTTTTGTCAGGCATGAGGCAAAGATACACCATAGACTTTTACAAAAACACAGAAATGTACACACATACACACACACACACAGAAGCATAACTACATTGCTGCAGAATGCCATACAATGGCTCTCTAGCAGATGAAGAGAAAAGAATATATTTGGTAACACCATGAAACCAAGGAAATGAATGAGATGTAGGAAAGGGTACTGATCTGCTAATTCATCCCTTTCTGTCACTAAGAACCACGTATCATTTACTTCATATAATGCTGACATTTATACTACACAAATATCTGTTTTCAATCTCCATTTTATGCTTTGAAAAAGCATTTAGAAAATTTATGTCCATGACAGAGAAACAAATGGCATCACTTTCTTCTCTCTGTGAAATAAACTTTGTCTCATTCTAGTTGCTGATGGGAAGGCTATGTCTGTATCATTCTCTTACTCTGTAACATCTCTAAGGGGTTTTTTCCCCTAAAAGCTAAAAATCTGGGGTTTTTTCCAATCCAGGATGCTGAAAATTTTTCAACACTCTCCTTTGGCACACCCTTTGACAACTTAAAAGAGATGGGAAGTTTGGATCATTTCTCTTCTATAGAGTGGTCTCACCCATGTAATCTCTACTCTCAAGAACCTTCTGTGTGCCACCTATCCCAGTCAGTTCTGTAACCCTACTAAAGAGCACAAAGCCATAGTTCACTCTGTCCCTTATGTACTGTCTTTTATTCTTCTCTTCCTCTAAACCCTAAGCAGTGTCTCTGAAGTAATTTTTAAGGTCATTCTCCTTTAAATCTTTTCATCAATTTCTGCTATACAAACTCAAATACTTAATGATATCAAGAGGCTGAGGCAATGTATGCACAAATACCTGATAAAAACCCAAACATCTGATATTGCTAAATCAAACATGGCTTCTTGGCCTGGGTCATGAACTTTTTAGACTGTAAACTCTTTGAAGCAGGGATGTCAACCAGAGATGTACATACATTCTTGTTCAATGCCCACCCATACATAAAGAGAATATAGTAGATAGGAACAACACCACTGCAAACACAAATTAAGAGAGACCAGAGTTTAAAAAAGCATTCTCACTGCTCTAAATAAAACCACCCTGCTCTGGTCTAAAGCACATGAACAAGACTGTTTTGTAAGGCTCAGGCTGCAGCTACATAACTGCAAATGTCCCATGACCAGCCACAGGACTGTAAATTACTGGGCTGACTCTATCATGGAAAAACTCTGTCCTGGTATCATGTTAATGGCTGAGTGCATGTGCTGTGTTAGATACAAACAGACCACAAAAAAGGATTTGCAAAAATGATTGTCTATGTTCTTTATAATTCAGGTTATGTAATGTAAAATGTATTTACCAGCCTATAATCAAGGCTTTTCTATGCAACATCAAAATTTCTGCAATAGCACTTTTTACCATAGGAAAAAAAATATGATACATCTTTATAACCAAGCACACAAAACACTGAAAACTTTTTCTCACTTAATTGTAAACTATAGGATAAATTTTATGGAAATTTGTAATAGAAAAGAGGAAAAAAAAAGATCAAAGTATTTATTTTTCAGGAATACTGACCATTTTTTTGTATTTGTAACAAGTTTTCTTTTAACATTCAAATTTTTTCACAAAAATTGATTTTTTTTTTTGCAAATGTGCAGAATCATATACCAGTATATTTAGAGAAATCCACTTTCTAACAGGAAATCAGTTATTCCTTGAGATTTTCAGCTCTTATTTAAATTCTTATATATCTTGATTTCTTTGTTAATCTTACCAAGTAAAGTAGAGGAGTCACTCTTATCAAAGTTACAATTCCAGAATTAGTCAGATTTATTTATTCAGTTGAACCAACTATACTTGAACACCAACAGAAACCCATTCCTTCTGATTTCACTGAGTTAGGGAGCTGAACAAAGGCACAGAGGCAGACAGGTCCTGCAGGTGGGAAGCTGCCAGGAATGTGTGTTTCTGGGAGCCAGAAGGAAGGCACACAGGGACAGCTTGTCACGGTGTGTTATTCCATCAGAACAACTTCTCACGGCATGTGAGGCCAAAAAAACTCCCAAGTCTCTCCCTCCCAGCTTTTCCCAAGCATTCCTCTGCTGCTTTCCATAAACTGGAAAGAAGTTCTATCTTTAGTTATTATTTAATCAGGTCAACAGTGAGTGAGTTAAGACACATTCTACAGCATAAACTCTCGGCACATAGCACCTTATCACTGAGCAGAGGCTGCCCATTTCAGCAGGCAACACTCTCTTAAAACAAAGAACAATGACAGGTTTTCTGTGATCTCTGTACATAACACTTCAGTTTTGAAAACACACCATGAGTGCATGTTGTGCTCTAGCTGTAGGTGCTGAGTTCCAGACTTTGGAAAACTGCCAGAATGACAATCACTGAGAGAATAATCTGATCAATTAACTTATGGAGCACCTACTAGAGGCTAGAACAGTAGCACAGCTCCCAATCTTAACACAATACTGACTGAACAGCAGCTGTCAATTGTTTTTAGAAACTTAACAGCCTTACACGTCCCAAATGGAAAAAAAAATTATATGTTTGAACCACAAAGTTTCTGTGGCACTGAACAGTGATTAAATTAACTTTGTGGTGGCACAAACCATAACAACTACCAAGATGACACAAAGAAATCAAAATAAACTGAAGATGAAACAACACAAAAATCTCTTCTTTATAAAACAGAAAGACAAAATAGCACAAGTGTTTACCTGGTAATCAGGCTTTGTGAAGTAATCCAAATTAGAAATGTGATCCAGAAAGACATTGAATTCTTGAGGAAGATGTTTCAACATGAGTCTGTGTTCATATCTTTCTTTAATGGAGCCCACTTGTTCCTAGGAATGAATAACACAACAAACATTGTCACCCCTTCATTCTCTGTTACAACATACTCACATAGTCTGTTACAGCCAGTCAATACTCTACTGGCCAGAGACAGGTCACTAGACAAGGTACCACACTGAATGGCACTGAGAATGGCCTTTCTACAACAGATAGCAAGATAAGACATCCTGTCTTTGGCCTCAGTACACCTGCAAAATAATGTACAAACTTCACATTCAATATGGAAAGCCATTTAATTTTCTACTGTGTTTGTGTTGTTTGTGTTTGAATGCTGATTGATACAAAAAGCTGTCACTAAACACTCCAAGCCTTCCTAACAGTATGTTTTACAGATTTAAATGTCCTTTTGCATCATGTGAAGTTCAGTCATTTTTTGGTGTCTATTCAACCATGCAAGATGTGTAGATCAAAACCAAAAAGGAGATACTACCTATACATCACACCATCTTCTACCAATATATAAGACACATCAGAGAGTAACCTGGTTTCAGTATAATTTCAAAAGAAGTTGCAAGAAGTAATAACAGGCTGATTAGATATTGTTTCTTTGCACATTTCACCTATGATATATGACTAAAGACACTACTGCATATTGCCCAATCCACTTTTGTTCACCAGCAAGTAAGAAATGCCAATTTCACAATAATCAAAACAAATTAGAAATGTTAAGTATGTGAGAGGTGAAATAAGGTACTCAAGTGAAAACAGGAATAATGAAGTAAGTGGCAAATATGCACTTACTTCTGCCCTTTACTATAATTTCAGTCTAGAAGTACAACCTCCTTTCTGCTTAGAACAGTTAGTAAAATTTGATTGTTGCTTGTACCATGACACTATCCAGAAGAACTAATAGAAAATACTGGAAAATGTAATGTTAAAACTAATGAGCCAATGATTCTAAGAGGAATTTTTATCACATCATTTCCCTGGAAACCAAAAGCAAATCTCCCTTATGCTCTTTGGTTTCACCTCTAGGTTTACCTTATCTTTTATTTTTCTCCAAGGCAGTTGCCCAACAACAAATTCCACCAACATGTAGAAGAGAGACCAGAGGTCATCATGCCGTCCCATTTCCTGTAAAAGGAAATATTATTCTAAAGCATATTACAAATACCTAAACAAATGGGAAGATAACTTCTTTACTGCTGGAAACTTAAATTATTATATAAAATTTAATATAACGTATGCTGCAAAACAATTTAATTAAATCCAGTGGCTATTTTAAGGAGAAACATACAAGTAAATTTCCACAGAAGACAGAGAGAAATAAAATAAAAGTTGAAGTGTGTTAAAATAACATTGCAAATCTCTGTTTGCTTGGATTTCTTTAGAGCATGATGTTAAGACAACATACTGGACATTATGTACCTCATAAAACTCAGTAGCTTCACTTTTTAAACTTATTAACTTGCAATAAAATTGAATATCAAAGGTAAGTATTAAAATCACTACTATTTGTACAATAGAACTTTTTTATCTTCATTAATTACATGATCCTTTCACAAAATGTATAGCTATTAATTTTGACATAATAAATGCCCAGACAAGAAGACAAAAAGGAACTGAATAGCCACTGCACTACTGACTGCTTCCAGCTACATGAGAAGGGTATGATCCAGACTGTGATACTCACTCTGTTCCTATGAGCGTTGATCGATGCGTATCGTACCGTTCCTCGAAACCCAGCCACAGCTCGGGGCTGTCAGAGAAGAGAAAAGATTCTCATTGTCAGAAATAAACCCTCTGACTATTTAACTTGGCATCTACAAAGCGAGTGTGGAGCCACAACATACCTCGTTTGAGACTTTCATTTCAGTTTACTGTGCTTCTACAAGCTCTCAGTTGAAATCCAAGTGGGAACTAATTGGCTGACTAATAAATAGCAAAGGCTGCACTAGAGACAACAATTTAAAATATTTCTTTCTTTTCCAGTTTCTGAAAACCAGCATTTCTTCCCTGATACTCCAGATATCTAGATATCTATAAGTCAATTGATGTTTTATAATCAGAGAATGTATTTTCCCATCCTTCTTTTATTCAAATAAAAATATTACAGAAAGAATTATATAATTGATGACACTAATAATTAGTAGATATTTAATTTTTTTTTTAATCAAACTGTGATATTATTACTTTGCCAAGAGAGATATCCAATCCATGCTACCCTCTTAATTAGTCATTCTATATAGACAAAACTGCCAGGCAGGACTGCTAAATTTGCTTTCTTTTTTGCAGCCTTTTCTTCCTAATCAATAATTCTTTTAGTTTCCTCTTACAATGAACATAAGAAGCTTGAATTATCTACCTCACCTCTGAATCAGAAAGGTATTGGTGATCTATCTGCTTGCCCAAGACTCATGATAATTCTTAAGATATTTTAAAAATTTGCATGATACATTGAAAAGTCTGGTTTGATATACACACAAAGATAACCACAATACATATTATTACCTTAGGAAGATAAAACACTTCCATTTCTCTCGACGTGTATATATATATATGTATAACTTTTTCTTATCCACCAACAGATGCTATACAGAGCTATCATTTAAATAAATCAGGAGTTGTCATTACTGTCACTAAATCTACCAATTGAATCCAGGAGGATTATGCAGAAATGTCTTTAAAAAAGGATTCAACAGCCCATATAATCAATGTCTGCTAGAGTAGTACAATGAGAGCTGAACCAGTGTTAGTTAGGGCAGAGAATATCTTCTAGGATGTTCTAAACATGAAGAGGTTCTCAGATGATACTCCATAAATCTTAGGCTTTGTAAAACATCACACAGTTTAAATGGTGCTCAGAACACATCTCATGTTCAGGCAGGACAGACTCAATTGTCTGTCTGCCTTGTCTTTAATTTTATCAGTATATCATATTCTACTGAATAGTACCCTGAAATGAAACATAACACTGTAGTTGCAGAAATTTCACAGTACCATGCAATTAGAAAAAGAACAGCTCAAAATGCTTTGGAACTGCTAAATTTCAGGAGAAACAATTTTTCAAAAAAAGCACTTAAATCTCCTTAGTAGTTCTGCAGGTTGGTAAACCATCCAACTAAGAGTAGTATAGCATCACTGCCAAGACAATCAAAATACAGATGAATTTAAAAAAAGATGTAGTTTAATGAATAGTACTTTTACAGGAGGGCACTGAGAGCTTAACTTTAAACAGTTGAAAATAAAAATTCCATAAATCTCAAGAGCATATCGTTTCAGAAGATGAAACCAAATGTTTGCTGTCTTCTGCCTCTGGCACAAATGTTAAAAAGGAAGGACTATATTCAGTTTTATTAAGTTAAATATTTCTGTTCTTCTGAGAATAATGGGAAGTATGAAACCTAGGATGAAACACTGCTTTCATTTCTAACATCACAAGTTCAATTTGATAACTAGGACAGAAATGCTTCAGTTGCTGGACAAAGTAAGAGAAAAAGACTAAAAAAAGTCATATGAAAACTAAATTATCCCATTCAGTTTACAAAAACTAAAAATCTGACCTATTCCACTTCTGTCCTGGGGAAGAAATGTCCATTTGTGGAATTTCATTGTGTACCAATTCAAATGCTTTTGAATGTTAAAGTCAGAGCCATCCTTATTTGCCCTAACATGATTTCAATTATCTGAGAATCACCTGGATGAGATGGAAAAGAAAAAAGAAAAAGAAAAAAAAAAAAGAATATTATTTCTAGCTACGAGCTTATCATGAAGTGAATTCTGAATTCTTTATTCTAGCAAGAACATCTAAAGCCTTTCACTGTCTCTTACCTTAAAGTATAGTTTCTATAATCTGAATTAATAGCATATGTAACTCTGTTATATTTCAAGATACAATAAAATACCCTTTAGTTATGCAGCTGGTCACTATTCAATAGTGGTATTACAACGCCACACAACAATAATAAAATAGTTCTGCCATGTCTCTCTTTACGTGAGTGATGCTCTCTAGGTCAAATCAAGTTTGCCCAATTCAGAACAGAACTTACAGACTTCTGAGAATTTGCATAACTTCTGAAACTGTTTCAGAACTCTCCATGCATCTCACAACATCTCATGTAGCAAAAGAAAAATACTAAATTCTTCAAATTTTAAGTTTAAAAAAAATTTTGAAGATGCATGTAGATGAATTGAGGAGATCTAGTGACTACAATTAATTTTTCTACTTATAAAGGTACTTTTTAAATGGAGCATCACTTTTCTTTGGAGGTGTCCCTGCCCTGGAAACACCTGGCAATGTCTCAGATAAATTACATGCAGGAAATCAGCAGTTCTAGCAAAGTGAACTATTTCCAATAAGCACACAGCTTTCAGACTCCTGGGATACACTATGCTTACAAACCTGCCTATGAATCTTGCTTTTCAGAGTGGCTGTGGTGGAGGCAAATCATTCTCCTTAACTCAGTTCAGTGTCTCTAGATAAATGCTCTGGGATTATTGCTCTGGGCAACATTGGAAAGGTTACACAGAGCAAGAAAGTTAACTTATCACTGCAGTCGTGGAAACTAGAAAATCAACATGAAAAAATAAATCAACACTGGTTCTTTACATTTTATCTGACACACCCCATGGTGCTCCCAATCAATCAGGCAACAGCTGAGTATTCCTAAGTGTCTAGGTTTTGCACTGAGAAGCCAGCAGGGCTGCCTTGAAAGTAGAGCTCAAAAGCAATAGGGGATGGGTAGAGAAGCAGCCACCTATGTTACCCCTATTTTCCTTTGCTAAAGGTAGAATTCTCCTTTTTTTTTTTTTTTTTTTTTCCCTTGAAAAAATCAATTTCCCAATTCAAANTAAATGCTCTGGGATTATTGCTCTGGGCAACATTGGAAAGGTTACACAGAGCAAGAAAGTTAACTTATCACTGCAGTCGTGGAAACTAGAAAATCAACATGAAAAAATAAATCAACACTGGTTCTTTACATTTTATCTGACACACCCCATGGTGCTCCCAATCAATCAGGCAACAGCTGAGTATTCCTAAGTGTCTAGGTTTTGCACTGAGAAGCCAGCAGGGCTGCCTTGAAAGTAGAGCTCAAAAGCAATAGGGGATGGGTAGAGAAGCAGCCACCTATGTTACCCCTATTTTCCTTTGCTAAAGGTAGAATTCTCCTTTTTTTTTTTTTATCTTTTCCCTTGAAAAAGTCAATTTCCTAGTTCAAAATATATTTCCAGACTGGAAATATATTTCCATGATTGGAATTATACACAGTTCCAATTCTTTGAAACCTTTTATCATAGCTTCAACAATTCATATTCCAATCTTCCCCTTTTTGAAGATGTAGACTTTGTAGTCTAATGTGATGCCTAGCATGTGTTAGCATCAGTTTAAAATAAATGAAAATTTCAGGGATCACCTGGGTAAGGAAACATCAAGCAGTTAAAATACAATTGCCATTACAATATAATATAGATCTCAATTGATTTTCACTGCATATACAGCTCTTCAAAACCACACTTTCAGCTCTATCTTAAATCCACATCAGACACTAATAACTGAGTATGCGCACTTAGAACTCTTCATCAACCCACCCTCTACTAGTTCATGGTATGACACATTACTTGGACTCAGATCTACCTAAATAAGTGTGATTTCCAAAAACTGGCTGCAGCTGTGTGATCCTATGCTACCTAGTTCCAATAGAAGCTCAGTAACAAAGCAAGTTAACAACTAACTAATTAAATTTCACTTTTGTGAGTTCTAACAGACACATGGTGACAAATGAAGATTTATCTCCTACTGCATGTGCTATAAAGAGCAACACAATCTCTAAGGCACCAGTATTCAATACACAAAACATCTCCTGAGCTACTCAGTTTTCAGTCTGGAGCACTCAGCCAACATGATGCACCAGCTAAAGACTACAATCATTCCAAAGCTGATTTATGAGCAGACAAAAGTCTGGTGGGCTGAAGAGGGCAACAACCTATTAATGTCTGTCACAAACCTAAACTTGCTGCAGTGAAAAATCACTGCATGTGTATGTTTGCTTCGCCCCATGAAACCTTTCTTCTTCTCTTATTCCAGGAGCTGAAGCAGAAATTACTGTAAGAGGAAGACCATCTATATGAACCAGCTGTGCTCTGGCAAATAATTTCCCCACAGAGCAGAATATTGTTTTATTTATCTCTGTAAGTAAAAATTTTACAGTTCTGCACTTAGCAGACTGGAGAACTGAGACCTTAATATTTTTATGTTTTGTACATGTTTTTAATATTTTGTACATGTTTTATTTAGTACTTATAATGATAATACCATAGATTAAAGAGTTGCATACATCCAGAAGTAGTAGGCTTATTTCAACTATGGATGGAAAGCAAAAAGTCTCAAGCAAGCTAATGTACAGAAATGTACCTTCTTTACAGTTCTCTTCCCCATCCCACAGGGGCAAGAGGCAGGGAGGGGAAATGAGCAAGAGACTCTGTGGTACTTGGTGCCAGCTGAGGTTAAACTACAATAATAAAATAACACATTTTCCTTCTTTTAAATTATTCAAAATATTTTTTCATAACTCAGCAGAGAATTTAGCCCATAGCTCAGAAAGAACTAGAAACCAGAGTTGCTGGTTTAATTTTCGTTTGCTTGTATTTTCACCAGGAAACAAATTTTACTGGACCAAACCATCTGTCTTTCCACCACAACAGCTTTTAATTTCAAACAAATAGGACAGCTCTCAAAGACTTTCAGATTTTCAGTTCCTGCAAGTTTAATGAAAATTAGTGATTAAAGACAGAACCCAAATTAGTACATTGACACAGAGACAGACAGTTAAAATTGAATTAAAATGGTTCACATCTATCTTAAAAGACACCAATCAGCTGGTCAACAAGCATTAATTTTAGCTGGCATGTAAATACATGCCTAGTCTCAAAAGTGCAACTAGGTTCTGATCAGAAAGGTAAGGTATAGTATGAAGCTGAAAATACTAAGAGGTTTGGAGGGCATAAGGGAAGTAGTACACAAAACAATAGAAAAACTGTAAGTTTCACCATTCACAGGATAATTTCTTTCAAAAATAAGATCAAACCTCACTACAATTCTTTTATGGCCCATTCCCCTGAGCATCTATTAGTTCCATAGAAAATAAAAGAACTGCTGAATCAGACTATAGAACAGCTATACAGCACATTTCAGAATGTCTAATTTAAATTTCTAATTCTAATTGTTTAATGATTGTTTGGATATGATATCAGTATTCTGCACACAACAGGAAAGGAGAAAAAACCAATATACCCTAACAAAGTATTCTATCATCATATTCTATCATCATCATTTTTCATATCCCAACTATTTATCAAACTGTTTCTTCAGGTGAGATATCATACATTTCATTTTATTACTCATTATGCTTTTCTTAAGTTTTTTATTTAATTATTTAATTGCAAGATTCTTTCATTGAGACGTTACAAAACAATGTCACACTGCATGAACTTCATAGATCCATTCTTCTCTTGTCACCAAGTTCATTGATAAGGCTCTTTTTTTCATCTTTTGCATTAACTCACCACCTGCCTTTTTCACCTTGTACTATCACACACGAGACACCAGCTGTCTCTGCTCACTGATTTCCTTCCTTTCCTTTGTCAGTAATACAACCAAACTCGCAAGGATCATGTTCAGAGGATGCTGAAAATGCTACATATATACACTATAAGCTTGTGCCTTAAATAATCTCCCTTTATGTCCTTGAAGGAGGTTATAGTAGGCAATAATTAATGTTACCTGGTAGGTGGAACACTGCTGTATCATTACAGCTGCACTGGTCTGTCACTGTCTGGTCTGGTGTATCACAGCTATGCATTACTTTAAAAACTTTTGGAACCTAACAGTCTAATAGTTACTTTAATCTCTCTGTTAAAAATAATGTCTCCACAAACCTCACCAAACTAAGTCCAATCTCTTCCCTATAAAAGATATTCTGAAATTACCAATTCAGAAATGGAACTTCAAATGACTGCCATAATTCTTTCAACTCATGAACATTGCTTATAAACCAATTAAACAAAGGAGTCTTGACTTAGTCACTTCAGCAAATAACCATTTTCATGTAGGACATTTGACATAACAATTTAAACCTTCTACAGTTTCTCATGGTATTAAAGGAAAAAAAATTAGGCTCCAGTCTTTGTTGACTTAGAGAACATGAAGGAGAAAATTAAGGAGTACATATAGCATATTTAAGAATGATTTTATATATTTACAGCTTGCATTGAATGACTGTGATATTATACAATAATTTCTTTTCTACAGAACTGAAAGTTATAAAAAAAATATACTGTAATAATTCATCTTAGACTCTTCAACAGAACTCCATTTACTGAAACAAGATTTTTTTTCCTTAAGTAGTCCCCTTTTTAAAAAGCTATTAGCTATCAAATGCTTAGCTTAGAATTTTGAGGGAAGTTTTGCAAACCTCACCTATTTCCAAAAGTATATGTAATGTAGTCTGACTGATGCAGATTTAGTGAAGAAAAGCTGAAAATATGGTTTAAAAATATTTGTTCCTTAGAAAATTTCTTTTTCCCCAGTAGCAAAATGTGCAAAATTTCATTTAATAGACATGGAATGACAGAAGAGGAATATCATAGGAAGAGACAGTGAGATTTCAAAAAATTACTCTAGTTCTCTCTTCCTAGACTAGCTTTGAATCATTATTTATTTTTAAAACTTAGTATTTGTNGTTGATTTATAGAGAGGTCAGTACAAATCTATTATTTATTTTTAATGCTTTACAGTCCCAACTGTCGCATCTTCTCAGGAAGTGCTGAAGAGAAGCAGAGAGAGGTGGCTGTTAAAAAGGCTGGTCTCAAAATGCATGGTTAAGATACCTGTCCTGTGTCTGCAGAAAGCTGGTAACAATGAACAATTGGACAGAGTTTAGCTTTGTTAGGAAGAAATTCTTTTCTCAGAGAGTGGTGAAGCACTGGAACAGGTTGCCCTGGGCTGTAGATGCCCCATTCACTGGAAGTGTTCAAGCCCAGGCTGGATATGGCCCTGGGCAACCTGGTCTAGGCAAGGGAGTGGGAGCTAGGTGATCTTTAAGGTCCCTTCCAACCCAAACCATTGTACAATTCCATGTGTTCAGTTACTTTCTGCCTTTGTTAGACAAACAATGAAGAAACTAATAAAAAAACCCTGATTTTAGGATTGCCCAGTTACAGACATCTGATCCTGGGAATTTCTAATGCCCAATTCCAGCACACACAGGTCTTTGCTTTGTAAGCACTGGTGCAGAGATGTCCAATACATCATGCATAACTTCCATGCAATTGCTGAGGAGGAAAAGTAACTTTTTGTCACTTCCTTGTTCCAAACAATTATGTTGCAAGCTAATGGTGTATTTGCTTTAGGAGACAACTTATAAAAAGTTTCCTCTAAGATATATCAAATGTGTAAAAGCCACAGAGGACTACTATACAGAAAGAAACTTATCAGCACGTGTTTTTCTTCCTCCATCATATAATCATAGAATCATTTAAGTTGGAAAAGAGCTCTGAGGAAAATGAAAAATATTTCAAGAGGAAAAATAAATTAGGTGCCCACATGTAATCCTCAGCTAATCACATCCCTCTGTAATGTACTGTTCAGGACTGAGAAGCCATTACTGAGAACAGATAGCATAAGGTAAATGCCAGCAACAAAATGTTTCTCAACAGGATGAAAGAGCGACTGAACAGTACATTTAACAAAATTACATGGACCATTACCTTGCAGCACAGGGCTTTCAACAGTTTTAGTCAGGTTTGGAAGAGAGGTCTGTTTAGAACAGTTAATGTATTTTAGCCAATTATTTATTATATGCACGATATGGTACATCAAGAATTCAAACAGTTCCCTGGAACTTTTTTGTACTATTTAATTATTTTCCATGAAATCCACTGCCATTTAATACTGTACTCATAAATATGTCCTAGTTGTCCTTGGACTTTGCTTCAATCTCTGTCACTCAAAAGAAAGGTGTGTCAAGGAACTGCTGAAGAAACAGTTTATCTTACTGCTCTTTAACTAAAACCAAAACCAGATCCATTTCGCAATTTTCTGGAGTTGACTGAAGTGCTGCCAATCATTTAAATTTAATGTGTGGTCTCATTTTAATCCAAATTTTACTCTGAATGCCACGTTCAGCAACTATTTTTGAACAACTTCCAGTATACAGACTCTTATTTATAAGAAATTCATGCAGTAAAGGGATTATTCAGTAGTTACCAGCACAAATTCTAAATCATCAGGGGCACTGGGGCAAACAAAACATCCTGCACCAGTTTTAGTCAATACTATGTGTGGACCACTTCTGAGTCTTACTTCTTAAAGTTGTATCAATGTTTGTTCTAATAGCATTTACTCAAAAAGGAGATTGAGAAGCACATAAAAGCAATCCATCTTTAAGCAGTCCATGGGTCCAAATGGCCTTCCAAGAAGACAAAAGAGTTGCAGTGACCATTTTGTTTGCAACAGTGTAACTTCACCATTGTTCCTTTAGTTATTAAAACAATCCCACTCCTTTTCCCCATCATAAGAAGCATTTAATGGATATAGCTTCCACTATTTCAGTACCATAGAACAATGTTCTCTTCTAAATACAGAAATTAAAAATCTGCAATTCCTTCTGCCAAGATAACAGGATGTTAAGGCAGAATAACATTCTCTAGACTACCTCAGCAACCTAGATAAACCAGAATATTAATAGAAGAAACATCATGCAATTCAAATTCCCAAATTTTCATAAGTAAAAAACCAAATGAAAATATGAGTATACAAGATACTTATACCTTCTGTCCTTGTATTTAACTGAAGTACAATATGCTTCCAAAGCTTTCAAAACGGATGTAATGGTCTGCTTTGTTATCTACCAACACATTTCTGTGAAGCATTCTGTGCAGGATTGTTTTGAGTTGTTTATTGATTTGTTTGTTTGAGGGGGGATGGTTAATTTTTTATTGGTTCTTGTTTGGTTTGGTTTTGTGCTTGGGGTTGTTTTTTTTTTACGAATTCAGCTTCTTAAACTACATTTCTAGGACACCATCTATACCCTAAAGTGAAACTTGAAGATAAAACCTTTTTGCTGGAAAATGCTCAGAACCTGAGGGCACTGAAGAAAGGCAAACAGCACTTAGCTGATTTGTACAGAAACACCTGAATAGAATAATATGTGCATTGTTTGATGTGAACTAATTTGTAACTGCTTCCCTAGACAATAAAAAATCTAGACATTTGCATTCACAATTGCTTTCACTGCATTTTTCTAAGGGTCAGACTGTACAGCAGCTGGTGTATCTTCTGCTTTAGCAGAAGTCAAAGACAATTTTTGTTACTGACAGGTCACCAGTAAAGAGCACGAGTAATGCCTCAGAAAATTTTGGTGGATTTGAACACTTCTGTTAATATTCAGAATAAGTAAATATACGTAAATATAAGTAAAATAGTTTAAACCTACTTAATGTTAAAATACTGCAATTTTGATTTTTTTACTTGTTTTCAAATAAATATAGGAAAATTTATTGAAATTAAGGTCATGCTAAAAAGACCTATGACAGTGAGAACTCTAACAAAGCTCTTCATGTTGTTTAAATAATCACTGAAGAATGACCTAAAATCCAGTCACTGGGAAGAACAGGAGAAAGGTGGGGAGATAGGGGAATGCAGTCATACAGTAGCTCTCCCTTTGACCTAAAAACCCTTATTTATCAAAAATACAACAACTCCACAAACAAAACAGTCTCCTCTGAATACATTTCAACTCACTAGTCATAAGAGTTTCAATAAAGGAATCCCACATTCCAAACTAAGTACCAAATTGGGCAAAAAGGAATTTTCTCCTTCAGTTATTTTGTTGAGTCCAACTCATCAGATTCAGGGAACTGGTTGTTAATCTGAACAATTCCTTAGGCTGCCAGTCAGTGAGACCTGTATACTGAGTAGAAAAACACTGATGTTTTAGATAAAAAGGTTTTATCTAAATGCCACCTTATTATGGATAGTTTTTTAATTGTTACTCCCCAGCTTTGTCACCTCAGCTTGCATATATGTTATACTATCTTCTCTGTAAAACAAATAAAATTCGGTTATTTATAATTTGCAATCCACATAAATAAAAGACCACAAAACTCAGGCCTGTGATAATACATGATGGTTGAATTTATGGATTTTTAAAGAATTATGACCTAAAATTTTTTATAAAGGTTAATCTTTTTAACAGCTAAGACTAGTGGCTTCTTTTTTTTAATTTTGCTTTCTTTGTATTAAATTTAATAGTCCCTCAAAAAACAGTTGTGGTTAAGGTTCACTTTAAAACAGGAGTGATGACAACTGCCTAAGAGCTGGCTGCAGTACTGATGATGTTAAGAATGCAAATGTCCTTCGCATTTTGTCCCTCAAGGTTTTCTATTTCTGTACCACAGCTGACACCTTCACTTTCCATTTTCACCATGTAAACAGAGACATGGAAATTGATGGCTGTATGAAGTTAGGTTTACATTCAAAGATAATAATTTATTCTCTGTCTCAATTAAAAAACAGAAAGATGCTAGTACTTACTTCAGCTATCTCTGAGAAAATAGCAAAAAAAATATAGGTATTACACCCCCAAAAAGCAGTAAACAGCAGACTATGAATCTCATAAATATACTAAATTCGCATCCCACTAAATGTATTTCCTTGATGATTAGACTATCCCTACAATTAAATTCTAATTACCCTGCTTTGAAGTAATCAATTCTTATCTACACCATTAATTCATTTATTGGCTTCCTCTCTCCAATAATTTATTTGCTTGTCTGTGTTTCATCCTTCCTTCTTTTAACAGCCTACATCATCCCCAGCAGTTTTTGTTCTTCCCACACTCAATTTTCTCTCTTCTGATCTTTTCCATCCCCAGAGAAGGTTCCTCCCACCAATTAGTGGTTGCTTATCAACTTCTATAATTTAATTCTACATGTACCCCAAATATCTGCATCCTACTATTGTACCCAACAGGGAGAATTTAGTATTAGAAGCCTATACACACATATATTATTGTCTGACTTTCCATACTCTTCATTTCATTTCCAGCTATACACATATCACTGCCTAAACATTCACAAAATATAATTGATCAAAATATGTTCCAAACAGTGAAGGAGTCAGGGTTCAAGCCACTGAGAATACAGCATAGTTGCAGAGAAGTTTGTTCATGTGCCATTTATGTTTTTTCACAATTTAGAACAGATAGATACTTTCCTTTTTAGATACTGCATTTGAGTGTTCAGAACAATCTCATTCTATTAAAAGAGTACTAAATCTGCATGCAAATCCACCTACAGAAAAAAAAACCTCAAACAAATAAAAACTCAAATCAAAACTACTCACTGTAATTACTGAAGTGTATGTTAATAGGCCAAACACATTTCCAAAGACTTTATCTACAGGAGTTACAAGATGCACATTTGTTGTTACCTTTCATTCATCTTTCACAAATCTATAAAATGCAATAAAGGTTTATTTCTGACTTTTAAGTTCTAACCAGGTAATAGCATCAGATCATACAACTTAATAACCTGCAGCTATTCACTACTCTCTCCAACATGTTTATACATTTTACAAATATCTTATTACTGAATACAACAGATGTATCCCTGTCTCTTAGAAGTCAGCTCCTCACAAGCAAAATCATTCAGACAGCTGCAAGAGAGGACAACTTTGGTAAAATGAATCCATGTCAAAATCAGCAGTTTAAAATGTTTGATTTTACAGTAGTAATTCTGAAAGAGAACTATCTGTAGCACGAAAGAGGTGTGCAAAGCCTTGTTTTTGCTTTATGCTTTATGTTAACATGTTTTTCTTTCAGTTTTGAAGATTCTCATAGACCACTATAGTAAAATGATACTACAAGAAGAAAACTGCCACTATAACTGATTAATTTTAAGGCTAATATGTGGAACAAGCAGGAAACTGTCTCTGCTAACTGAATAACCCAAGAGAATGTAAAACTCCTGGATCCTTTAGATGAGCAATAAAGGCATTTCCTTTTGACAGTATTCACAGACATTGGGGCAGACAAAGCTTGAACACATTTTCATTATGTAAAATTTTCCCACAAAATATTCCTTCCTGTGATTTCCTGAAATGACCCCTCTTTATTAAGAGGAACAATATTTTCCTGTAAGGAAAATTCTAAGTTTAAAATTACAGTCCCGATAATGATTATGGGATGCCAAAAAGGATTATTCCTTTTCTAACAATTATTGTATTACATTTATAACCAATTTTATCCCTTTTCACCAACTTTACAACAGATTATTACCTACACAGTGGATGTGTAAAAATGACCTTAGAACCCTTTGTATGGAAGAGGAGGGAATAGAAAAAAGACAGCTACAACTACAATACCCTGGAGATGTATTATTTCACTTTTTTATGAAAAAGAGTTCTGATATTGTTGGATGAGGAAATTCTGTAGTTCTAGAGAGAGGCTATAAAAGGCTATTTCAGCTGCGGTGTGTGAAAAGATTGTGCTAAAAGGCAAAAAAAGCAATGACAGAAGTACCAGGGGAACCAGGAAGAATAAAGAAGAAATTTGATACTAGTTTTTACAAACACAATACTTATGTTTCTATGTTTACAGCAATTTATGTCCACTTTTAAAAGCTCATGGAACTCCTCTGCTCTTTAACTCCATGCCATTCTTGGGATTGAAAGTTTGGGTCAGATGGAATGGATGACCAAACAACACATCATTGGCTAGGTCCTCAGGTTAATACATGAAGAAAAACTAACTGATGATTCCCAAGAGATATGTTTCCCTTCTGAATTATTTGTGTCCCTCAGTTATGTAAAAATCAGTGCATCCTGCAGCAGTAGTTCACATTAAAACTGCAGTTGCTTACTGGCCACAAAAGCCTAAGCTTTTCATGAAGAAGGGACTCTGATGGATACAAAAATGTGTGACTAAAGGTGACATTAATACCTACAGGAGCAATTACTTAGAGTTCATCTTATTCTTGGTGGATAAATCATAATATATGTCCTTGATTTTTTTTTTCCTTCCAAAAACAGTTTTACTGTCATCTGGCTGCTGCAAGTCAAAGGTTATTGTAGACAACCTAATGCAAGGGTGAAAAATTATGCTAACGTAAATCCCATGGAGAAAAACAAACAGTGAAATGGGCTGACAAAGCTGGCTCCTCAGTTCTTTAAACAGATAGTCCATGTGTGACATCCCAAAATGCAAATGAAAAACACAGTAAGCACTACAAGTGCTGAAAACCTTTTTCTCTTTAAATATTACTTTCTGAAAATCTTTTTATATTAAATCTGTATTTTTCAAAACGGTATTTAGGTAGAAGCAGCTGCAGCTGGACTCCTGGTAGCATGGTTTTAACAGTGCTAAATCACCATGGAGTCTGACATTAAGAAGGGTAGTACAAAGATGAACAACATCTCTGAAAACAACACTGAGATGTCCTAGGAAATGACAGGCCTGAAAGGCAACTCTGGGGGATCCTTCAGTAGAGAAAAATGCCATGGAATTTGTTTGGATCATCTTCAAGAAAGGATTTCTAGTTCTAACTTCTCTGCCTTGACCATTCTCTCAGGTAAGAAGTCTAAGGAGACACCACAACTCTTCAGGAAGAAAATAAACTGACAGCAAAAATCCTCCCTCCAAACCTGTCTATAACAAACAGCTACAGCAGCCCCTCGTGGCTTAACCCCAGCCAGCACCAAGCCCCAGCCAGGCACCCACCAACAGCAAGATGGGGGAAAGAATCAGAGGGGTAAAAGGCAGGAAACTCCTGGTTTGAGATAAAGACAATTAAACAGGGAAAACAAAACCAGAGTTATAAAAAGCTAATAATCAGCAAGCCAACCTTAACTATGGAAGATGCTTTTAGGAAGAGAGTACTATGTTTTTGGAGAAATGCTTTTACTTTGTCCTGCATTACATGCAGTATCTGCTGGAGAAAGCTAATGAAGCTTAGAAGGATAGTCTTAAGGAGAAGAACATAGCACATCTAATGAAAATATGAATAAATTCTATTAGCAAGCAAAGCCAACAGTTTGGCTGCTTGCTATCCAAGAACTATTTCTAACTCTTACATACAAACAAAACTGTTGTCTTTCTCCCCACCATCACTGCACTCTACAAATATCGATTACACTGTGAAAAACTTCTAAACAATTTCAATGGAAGAATTACTTCAGTTACATTGTAGGGCACTGCAATGAAAACCAAAAGGCAAGAGGTAATTTGTACAAAAGAAAGAATATCAAAAATATTGAATTTTCTGTTATAATTTATTTTTTCTGAAAATGTTATCATTGGTGTGTATACAGAGAGAGAATCTTGGGAATTGTTTTCTCTTTGAAATTAGAGGTCAGTTCAAAAAACATAAGCAGCTAAACATACAGAACATGACAAGAATACAGAAAAATAAAAAACAACAAACTCTGCTTAAAATGTTTAGCTCAGCTTTCCAACATCCAACAGCAGCAGGCACTCTGTTGGTCTCCCCTGCTCTTTGCTTTCATTGCAGTGTCCAGCATTACAGCTGAAGGAATAGAGTACAGCAGAACCCCACTAATTTATCTTACTAATTCACATACCGCATAATCTCGACACAAAAATCTGCCACTTTCCCACCTTCCTAGGCAAAATAAAAGTGAAAATCCTGTCGAGCTGGCTTCTGCCACTCAATTTGCATCATATTTATAAATATGCTACACAATATTGACTAGTACACTATTCTGTGCTGCCATCAAAAGTAAACTAAACTAACTTAATAAAGAAAATATGTTTCTTTTAAACATCACCATGTACAATGGCACTGACTTGCTCATTTTGAAACTTTGAAATCAACAGAATTATCTGCCTGCTAGTGAATTAGGGAGGTTCCACTTACTTAAAATTGTGATTTCCTCATTGATATGCTTTTACCTAAAATTTTCTTCAGCTGCATTGCACTGGGAATACAACTACACTTAACTATGTCTTCTTACATAATATAATTAGCGTCCTATCATAGTTTTAATTATTCAGACTTTCTCTTTCAGAAGATTATACATCTTCAGTTTAGTGTCTGACTTTTACTTTTTTCTCCTCAGTTTTTTGTTGGTTTGTTGGTGGTGGTGGTGGTGTTTTTAATGGAATATAAAATACCAAGTGAAATTTGGCTCTAGTATATTATTCTGATATTTAATGAAGACCTATTTATCATTTGATTTTCCAAACTAAATGACAGATTTCCCAAAATATCTTAGATGTACACCTCTGTATGAAGCCAAAACTCAGAAACCTGAATCATTCCCTACTGCCAGTCTTTTAACATAACCCGTAAATCACATGGCATTTCTGATCTGGGATGGTGTTTGTCAAGCTTACAACAGTTACCAGTTCAATGCAGCTCCCACACTTCTCCAGAAGCAAAACCAGCATACTACTACATTCAAGTAATCAAATTTCAACTGTGAAAAAATTCTTACTGGTCTGACATCCCCACATGAGTTGGTAAATTGCCGTGCTAAGCCAAAATCCAGCATAAAACACTTCCTACAGGTGCTTGGAAAGCGTCCCATTGCGAAGTTTGACTAGGAAGAAAAACAAATACAGAATAGATGAATAGGCTTCAATATGTTCACATATTAATGCAATAACACAACCAGAAAATTCATATTCTATTTCTCTATCCTTCCTTCCATGTTTTTATTTCTACTGAAGTCCCATTAAATTAGAAGAAAACATTGTTAAGAAAAACAGGCATCCAACTTAGCATACCTGAACAGTGACCTATATTGTCCAAAGAGACTGTCATCTTACTTTGTCACTTAGAATATATTCATTTTTATATTCATGTCACCTACTCACAGAATTTCAGAATTGCCTAATTGATCACAAGGAAAACAAACAACCAAGGGTTTCAAGATCTGAGTTCAGCACAAAGCACAGTTAGCTCCAGCTAATTCTTTCTCACCTATTTCACTTGACATTCACTGCCTCTATGCCCTTTCCCTATTAAATGAAGGCTTAAATGGAGATGGATCAGGGAGAATACAAGTTTTATAAAACATTGCTAGGAAGAAGTGATGCAAATGAAACTTTCCTAAAGTACAGAAACTTACTGGAAGTTTTATGTAAGCAACATTCAGCTGACAGGAAACTTAGCAATTTATGTCAGATATAACCAGCCATATTTGTGTCTATTAGAAAACACAAAGATTTACTTTTTTTTTCTTCATTTACAAATTTTGACAGTTAGAGTTCTAATGATATTTGTAATACAGAGCAATATTTAAAATAGGTGACTGACTTTCAGGAATAAATTCAAAGAAAAACAGAAAAAATAGTAAGAACAAAAGCATGATACCATCAGGAAGGCACTCTCCTCATACTGACATATTGACAATAGATGTTATTAGAACTGCACAGTAAAACAATACTTTTCTACAGTCTGTCTTTCATTTACTTGTTTGTTGAAAATATATTAAATACATAAAAATTGCTATTGAAGGAGTTATAAATACACTCTACAGTTAGTATCTATTCTTTTAGATTTATTATATGACAATATTAATTGCCATTAGTCAAGCACATTATGTCATTTCTCATGGCAAATACTCTTGGTTACATGGTGCTAAAGATAAGAGTTGGAATTTTTAACTACAGAAAATGGCAAGGAGGCCTAAATTGGAGACACTGAAAAAGACCAAAGTCACCGCTGTTGCAATCCAACATTAATTAATAGAAAAAATCTGCCCTATCTGATGATTTAACATCCAATTTTCTGTCCCTTCTCATTTTTGCATTTTAGCATCTAGTACAGAACCTATTCTTACTTATGCAGCCATCTAATGACCACATCTTATTTGCCTGTTTTGATTTAATGGGCAGACTTACTGGTTTTATGTCCCTGTGCAGGAATCCCACAGAATGAATACTTTCAATAGATTCCAAAATCTGCTTCCCAAGCCGCAGAGTGGTGCTAATGGTGAACGTTCCTCGAGATTGGCTACGACGCAGGTCTGCCAAGTTCCGACCCTGATCAAATTAGAAGGACATTTTCATTAAAAAATACTAATACCAAGAGTCACAGATGCTGTAAAGTCTTCCTTCTTTTTCTTTAGTTGTTCATGATTAGCCATGAAATACTCTCATTACCTATTTATCCACTCAAGGGTAACACACCTCACCTAAATGTAATGACAGTATGCCCCCAAGTATCTCCAACTCTAAATTTAGAATCAGTTTTTGAAAATATGAACCTTAGTACCTTTCTATTCTTAAAAAAATGGAACAAAGTAATCCCTATTAGAAAACCAGTACAAACACTATTAGTTAAAACTGTATTTGTGTCACACCCAAAAAAAGGCCACTAAGAAAATGCTCATGAAGACTTCCTCACACTCACTTCTTTAAGGAAAAGTATGTAATTTAATTATACATATTACATCAAACAGATGAAAAATATATTATGTAGGAAATACAACTCCATGACATCACAGAACTGTTGTTCTGCTAAAATAACAACCAACCATATGAACTAGAACACACTTTTTCAGTATTCATATTCACTAGGATGACAAAGGACGTTAATCCCATAACTCTCAGTGCTAATCACCTATTTTATCCCTTTTTAAATGAACAAGTCTTTCAGTAAACTGAAGCGTTTTCTTTTACTTGCAAAGGGTAATTTTTCACTTTCATAAAAAAAGCCAACAAAATGCAGAGACTAATATAATACATTTTAGACTATCTTCAAGTGAAGACTTAAAATATCTCAGAAGACATCACAGTTCACTCTTCAACAGTCAGGTCTTTCTCAGGATGCAAGCTTTTTCCTTTTTGAGAGAATTATGGACGGGATATAAAAGAAAAAAGATATAAGGATATGTTCAATTTAGGTTCACTTACTTCAATGCATTTGTGATCTTTGTGGGGGGTTTTTGGGTTTCTTTTAGTTGGTTGTTTAACATCTCCTACAAATTTACTGGTACTTTCATATACACTTGGGTAATAAACATAAACACACAAGCAGACATCGAGCCCTTTAATACACTAACCTGCAACTGCATGACCACATAGTTAAATCTGTCATTCCGTCCACATCCTATGAATCTACAGACATGATCTTTTCCTAAGAGAAAAAGAAGCAGATTAGCCAATAATAGGGAAATACTGTGGTTTATTCCTTTAAATACCTAGGAAAATTCTGGAAAAAATAGTTATATATCTATATATCTTTAATAAACTAAGTCACACAGTTCAACAGCAATAAAACCAAAGTTAGTTTTACCTGCAATTAAACAGTAGTTTTCTCCCATAATATATGCAGCCCCACCATAGCTCTCACTCTTCCATAAGAAAACATGAATGACAACATGCCTAAATATCCACAAATTCAAGGAATTCTGGACTGGAAAAGGTTATTTTCTTACAAAGCTAATAGCTTGTTATAGACAATATTCCTAGCTAACATTCCTCTTTTCTATGAGCTGCAGTGGCCATGATGGAAGAAAACAGTAGTATGTGAGTTATGTTTTATATTAAAAAATTGTAGAAAATGTAATTCAACTAATCCAATTTATTAATATCTTTCTCTAGAATACAATCCTTGCTGTTTAGCTACAAAAGATAAATTCAGCTCAGATACACCGAAACAGAAAAAAAAACCAACAGAGTTTTGTTTAAGCTGATTTTCTTTAAAGCCTCCTCCTGTCCTAGGAGCAAACTGGAGGAGAAGACAGGTCAAAAATAATCTCCTCACTGTCCTGCAGTCGGAAGTCAAAGCAGAAGATTCCCCAGGTAAATGCAGAGAAAAAGACAAGCCAAAGGCTGCAATTGGGAAACAGGAGGGGAATGCAAACCTCTTGTCATTTTGGTACCAGTTTTCACTGACTTGGAGAAGAGCTGGGACCCCTTATGATCCCACTCTGCCCCACTCGAAGACAGAGCAGGGGACTGTAGGATTAAAGTTCCTCAGACCATTTACTCTCCTTTCTCACACCAATGGAAGCTACAGCTAATAGAAAGCTCATGATCTCAAGTGGTTCCTAAAGATGTGTAAAATTTGTCACCTAAGATTTCTTATCATGAATTTCTTTACCTTTAGGATTACAAGAATGTCATAAACAGGGAACTCCTACCCTCCCATTATTGTTTTCAAAACACCATAATGTCTACCTACAGATCTGAGGGGACTCTTGCTACTGCTGCCCTCATAGCTCCATAAAAATCTAAAACCTGACCCTACAGTTTCTAAATATTTCCAATTCACTTGACAGAAAAGTGGTTGTCTGTTTCTTGCTTCCTCAGAAAGCTGCTTGCCACATCCAATTAAAACAGGTAGGTAAGCCCTTTTAAGCAAAGAAAATCTTTCAGGATTCATCAAAATAAATTTATTTTAAAAGACATCTCTACCTTTCTGCAAATACATAAGTGCTAAACTTAAAGTATCACTGGTTTTCCTCCACTTTTTCCTTCCACCCATTTGTTCAAGTAAGACAGGCAACATTACAGACATTATAATTTTATGAAGAGAAAGGATTAGTAGCAAATTTATCAAGATGAAATTCTGTATATTCATTGCTGCAGTTTCTATTAATGAAGTCTCATCTCAAATATTTATGATTAATTTTACAGCCACTTGTGGGTTTTCTGAAGGAACATCTTCAGAGAAACATATCTTAGTCAGATTTTATCTGACAAATTCAGTAAATGTCCAAAACTCAGTTTAGTCATAGAAATCCCATTTTGACTGGAGCACCAACTCAGTTTGTGTGGTAAATTCCCTAGAAACTTTTATATAAAACTGAGGAAAGAGGAAGGACAGAAGTAGACTCTGAATATCTTATTGAAATAGAATGATCCTCCAACACTCCAGTGGGGCTATTCACACTTACTACAGCCTTTTCCTCAGCAAGAAATCAGTATTTTCCCACACCTGTGAGCTACAGGGCTGTGCTACAGGGTGAGAAGATGCTGGTAATAGGCTGCAGGGAACAACTTTGCCCTTGAAAAACTTCCTAGGGAGGGTGCTAAGCCTGTGTGCCATTCCCCAGGCTGCTGCAGTGTAGCACTACAGCAGCTTTACAGCCTACACCAGACACAGCCCATCACTAAATTATGCTCCAGAGCTGTAAATGAGTGAGGGAGAAGTCTGTAAGGTTGTGTGAGACAGAAACCAACTGAGTGAGTCTCACTCTCACTGAGTGAGATGTGATAAATCTGTCTTCTCCCATCTGACTGTGGGAACAGATGGCCTAACAACATGGTTAAACAAAACAACCATCTGTTGAAGCAGATTTCTTTTTTTAAAAAAAAAAAAAAGAAAAATCAGGAACTTAAAGAGTTAAACAAAATTTTGCAACAATAATTAGGAGACAGCAAGGGGAAAAAAATTAAGACGTAATTGATGACTAAGCTGTAATAAATGGCCATATCAGTGAACCTAGTCCTCCTTCATAATTAAGAGAGAAGTCATACAATTACTCACATATTCCAGCATGTTTTGCTAGCTAAGAGTCTTAAAAAGAACTTCTCTGAAGTGTTTCATTGGTCACTCTACCATATACAATGTTACTACTTTTATACACTTCAACATACCACACAGTTATTACTCATTTTACCCCCACAATAATGACCACACTGTTTTAATTTAAAAAATTTCTGTAAGTAAAGAATGGTAAGAAATAGCACATCCCTGCACTTCTGCCAACAGCTATTCTTATTTCAGTTTCACAGTTTCTGTGAAATAAGATTCTAATACAGATACACTCAAAAGCATGTTTATAATCCTGAGAATGTGCCTAGGCCGAGTATAGACTAGAAGAGCTGTTCTGCTCTAGACATACTACACCTGTTTGTTTATTCTCTTCTAAAAGCCTGTTTCTTCATAATATTCCACAAACTGTACAACATTTTTTTAAAGATCAGATCCACACATCAAGAAAATCCTCACCAACACTGCAAGCTCAGTGTTTCTCATTACAAACAGTGTAAACATTTCAAATATTTGAAAGAAAAAAGATTTTCATGACAATTCTATTCCTCCCTCTCTGTGTCCAGTGTAACTAGAACACCTTGCAAGAAGAGAACCTAAGCTCTTTGAGAAAAGGGAAGTAATTATATATATACACATACATACATACACAACACTAAAAAGGGATAGAAGAACAAGATAAAAGCTGGTCTCAGAGGATGGATGCTAATAGAAGGTTGTTACAAAAATATCCTAGAACTGTTTACAATTTACCTGGTCTGAATCTGCAAGAAAAGAAAAAAATTGTCAAAAATAAGACTAATTTCTACATGATAAAAAAAGCATTTAAGAATATTAGTAAAAAATCATTCAGAAGCAATTATAAAGTTATTTTCGATTCCCATTTCCATCCACTTTTCCTGATTTTCTCTATGCTTCAAACTTTTAGCTCTTCCATACTGAAAATTGTGAAGGTAAAGAAATGAATGCAAATGGCTCCTAGGAGCAAAGATTCTCTGTAAAACACAAAATGTTCTCTACCATAACCTTATTTAATAAAAAACCTTCTAGAGTGTGGATAAAAAAAGTGCATGTGAAACAAAGTACTGTATCTGTGCAAATTATAAATCAAAATATATGCAAAAGGTTCACCTTTGACCGATCTCTTCACTGTTTGCTTTACTGATCACCTACAACATTCCCTTTATAAAACCAGCCCAGTAGCAGTGTTAGGTGTAAACTTCCACAGCAATTGTAACCTCTAGTAACAATCACTACCTTTTACCACCTTTTTTTTTCTGTGCAAGAGAGCAACAAGATACAAAAAGTAAGGAATAATATTTTTATATTGTTTTCACATAAGAAATATTGTCAAAAGTGTTATTTCTAAAGATCTCACACAAAATCTGGGTTTTAGTTATATAAAAGCTTCTATTTATTATTTTCTCAGAGAAATAATACTGAGAAAATAAAAAACTGATATATTTATTTGGATTATATATTTTGTGGATTATTTGTCTCAGTGGATCTGTTGTTCAGGTGTTTCATTGTTCTGTTCTTTTTATCTAGATATTTCCCATGATTCAACAGAACCAAAGACTTTCCTGCAGGAAGACTTGGGCTGTTTGGAATTATAGCTTCTTTATTATTCATCTGAGAGTATAACGTCTGTAAGGTCTTATGGCAATTATTCACACATAAATATTTATTTAATCAATTTTTTTTCCAGAAATATTTCAAAAGACAAAAAAGTTTTGACTAAGAAAAAAATCCCTTTTCTAATATTTACTGAAAGTCTGCTATACTTTAATTTACAGTAAAAAATTAAAATGCACTCCAGTTACACAGTCCTATATAAGGTCATGTTTTCATAAATACACTGGCATTGTAGTGCTACCAAATTCCAGTATTTTCTTTCAGACCTACTAATTTCCTTATCATTTAGTTGCTTCAGCTATACCATCATAAAGACTCTTAGTTTTATAAAAATAGAATCAAGCTCATGTGTGCAGAAAAAAAACCCACAAAATCTTGAAAAAATTAATTCTGAGCATTTAAAAACCCCAGGGGTTACAGAGTATTTTGTTCTTCAAAACTCATTGTCTTTAGGATAATTTCTTTTAAGAACCCTGACAAATGTTTTCCAAACTTCCAACTGGTAATACTGAAATCTACTATTCATCTCTGGACTAGAAACTTCAAAATTCAAGAAAATCTCCTTGCTCAGCTATATACTACTAGATGTTTTTGTGAAATCCTTTAAACAGCAAAAGCATAGGAACAGTTTGTTAACATCATAACATGTGACATGCTTGCCCTCTTAGATCTATAGAGGCTGTCAATTCCTGCTGCAGTGTGACCTTTACAGCACATTAGGCAGCACCATATGTCATGCAGATTTTGTTTTATTCAAACTAAGAGTTTAGAAAAATTGGGCTGCTGACAGGAATGCATGTATTATTCAAAATCTTCCAGATTGAAAATAAAAATCTTTTAAGAAAGAGTCACCCTTTAAACTTTCTTTCTGTAATCTTGTGTTGTGAAGAGCAATGAAGAGAAACGACTGCATATTTCTCTGTATTGATAGCTTCACTAAAGTATCTAAAGGTACAGAGAGTGTGACTATTCAAATTCTGGCTCAAGGAATTGAACCCTGGAAGTATTTTGGGATTTTACACGCCAGTAATTTTCTCATACAAGTTATAGTACTTTAAAGTTGGGACTTTTGCTTGTGGGGATTTTTTTAAGTATGTTTCCCATTTCAACATCAGAACTCTTAGCAATACCTGCAAGAAAACAAATATTCTTATCCCAGATGCTATGTGAAGGACCCTCAACTATTTAATGCTACATAGTACAGAAAAAAAAAGGACCATCTTAGAAGAAAAAATATAAACAAGAATAACAAGAAAGTCTAGAGCAAAAAACAGAGAAGATATGGATTCAGAATCAACTAAATATGAACAGAGGTTTTTGCAGCAATTGAATTATTTTTGTTGCTCTTTTTATTTCCATGTCACCCCATCTCAAAGAAAGCAGCAAAACTTTCAGAATCTGAAAGAGCTTCAATTCCACATTAAATAATAATTTCCAATAACCTGCAGAATACAGGAGATATTTACTCAAAACATTATTATAATTACAATGATTTTTTTAAAGAAGTTACACTGACGTTCTACTTCTCACATGTCCAAGGTACAGCCCTACCTTGCAGCTTCTTCAACACTGCTACTTCCATTTTCAGCACTTGCTTTGGCTGCTGAGCTGATTCGACCTTCAGTGCAACATTTTCCCGAGTAAGCAAGTCCAGTGCATCGTAAATTTCTCCAAATCCTCCACCTCCTATTTTTCTCAACTATATCAGGGAAAAAGAAAGATCAAAACATATTTTAAAGAGGGGAGCAGAATACTTCAATAATTCAGTTTTAAAGAGGGGAGAAGAATACAGAAATACTTCGTTGTTCTGCCTGTCATACTGCAAACGCTGTTGTATTACAAATAGATTTTAAAATAATAATTATAGCCTTCAGTACATAAAAGAGCTACTGAATAATTGACCAAGGTATGGCTAACCACAGTTTGGAAGAGAACACACCTGATCCCCATCTGCACTATTGTATATAGAATAATAGAAAAGTGCAGTAGTATTCCCAGCATGAATCTGGGCAAAGTCAGCAGGCTGAATAAAGTCTTTCCTCAAAGAGCCACACACAGCCCAGAGTTCTTCAAATACAAATGCACACTGACATTTTTAAAATATGCCATCTTTTTCTCTTGTCAGAAATACAGACACTGAATAATAAAGGTATAAAATTATACAAGTTTTTGGACTTCTTGAAAAGAGAATATTTTCTATTATATTGAGTGGCTTACACACAGCAGCTAAATCATAAATTATAAGAAATGGCTATGATTATCTTTGAATATACACCTCAAGTGTTACTCACATTTACTTATGATTCACCAATATCATTCTCATTAACAGACAGACTAAAGAAACTTGCAGCACTGAAAGTTTCATCTGTATAAGGAAGAGGTAAAAAGAATGCTCGTGGCATACTAATTAGTTTGCACTACAATCAGAGCAATTATTAATAGGTGTTTTTTCATTCTGCTTTAAGTGGTCACAGGGAACAGACACTTCTTTGGTTTTCAGTATCAAAAATGTCAATGTTGTTTCACAAAATGCCTCCCCTGGCTAACATTCTAAAGCTGATAAAAGAGAAAAGGAGACAAAAAGAACCCCTAAGACTGACATGGTTTTCTAAATGTCACCTGAATACATACAGTTGCTAACATTATATGACTACACTGTATTAAATGTCATCTAAACAGTCCAGGGTTCTAGAAAGTAGCAATATGCTGACTTATCTTCAGATTCTGAAAACTAATCTATGTCTCCTAATCCAGACCATCAGACATTTCACTGAGCAGGAAAAGCATTTTTTTAAATAGCCTAAGCTCTCTGAATAAGGAAAAAGATAACAGATAACACATGAATTTTCAGCATAGTACAAGCACACCAATGAGAATGCATGGTGAAAAAGGTGAGAGGAAAAGGAAAGAGGTGACACAGCCATCCTCACTCCCTTAAAAATGTAGGCAAGTTTATCATCTTTTACCAGCTTTGAGAGATGGCCAGGCCAAGAAAGACTGTCTTTGAAAGGGTTGTTTCCCTGTTTGTGTTCTTAAAAAAAAAATTTAAACAAACAAAACCACCACCACACTAATAAAATAAACAGATCAATTTATGTCCTCAGATAAAGTACACCAGAATCATTAACATACACCCAATAATTACATCACTCAGTAGTTCCAAGCACAAATTAACCTCTCTTTGATTGCAGAAAAAAATACTTTCCATGTCCTTTGTCATCAAGTCACACACATTCGACAATAAGCCCATATTTCCCTTGGTCATTTTTTTGCTGCAGCATCCCTATAGAAGCTTTTCTTATCCTTCACCAGTCACAACTGCCAGCTGAGCTCTGGCTTTCCCATATATTCATCACACAGAGGCAACGTTTCCATGTTTTCCATGTTCATCTTAAGCAGCCCATCCCTGTTGCCACCTTCTGTTCACCTGCATTTTGCTTTCCAGTTCAGACAGGTGTTGACCATTCAACCATACCGGCCTCCTGCCACCTCTGCTCAACATCTTTTACCTTGACGAGGCCCGCATTGCCCTTATTTACATCTGCACTACTATTTCCCACTTTGTACAACACTTTCAGGCTTCTCTTTTTTGCATTCAGCATCTCACACTCCAAATTTCTCCTCTCCATTCTCTCTTCAACCTTTGTGTCTTTGTATGCTTCCAGGCATACAATTTCCAACAAGTTTCATCTTGGTACTTTTGCTTACACTACATATTGAGTGGCATTCTTAAACATATCTAAACCCAATTATCATTACAAGCAAGTCTCTCCAAGTCAGGATTGTAATAAATGTTTCAAAGGCAAAAAAGAGGCATGAGGAAAGGCATCAACAATGGATAAAAGCAAATGCTAACAGACACCAGTAGAGCAGGAGGTTGTCATTGGGGAAAAAATAGTTTATATTGTCTTCTTTATGCTTGCCTTTCAAAATAGGATCACTCTAAATAATGTCTAGGTAAAATTAAATTTAATTGAACATGGTTTTTAAGAATGTTCATGTCCAAAAATTTTAGGTATGGTTTTCACAACTGCAAAGAACAAGGTCCTCAGTAGCAAAAATTTGGAAAACTGCATTTCAGTTTCATCTACTGCGAGACTGTCCCATGAAATCCTGAATTCAGGAAGTCTATCACCTTACATGGCATCAAGAAATCCTGAGTGTTTGCCACAGAAGATAAGAAATTGAAGAGTTACCCACAGGAAATACTTGGCACTCATCTACCTGTAATACTTGATCTGGAAAATATATAAGTGAAAATGTATAATTACATGAAACAAACCACAATCTACTTTCAGAATTTTCCAGAGGACACTTATGCCATCAGCAGTCTTCATTACACAGGAAAGAAAATAAAGCCGAAGAAAATACAGTTACTGTTGCATGCATCAGACAACTAAGTACTTTTGTGGATATATCAGTATGTTAGTATCTATTGTATTTTGTATATTATTGTATCTAAAATGGTATTTTATATTATTTGATGTGATTCAAGACTATGCCTTCAGTTTTTACTTCACTGCAGTATTGAGATGAAATATGAGAAGGTATTTTACAAATACTTATACTCAAGAGATAGCTATTTAGGTTCTATTTACCTAAAAGGAAATATAAAGATTTCTTACACAAGTCAGTATCAATTTCCTGTATATTTAAATGAAAGACAGGCACAAGACAGTTGAAATTATTCTCTCTTATAAATTTGAAATTAATGATGAATTTGTATCTTCTATGTTCAGTCTTACAATTCTAAATAAAATATTGAAATAGGGAAGTAATATAAAGCAAGCAATTCAGAATCCATTCACAGTCTACTACACACACATAGATATCCCAAATGCTCTATTGTGAACTGGCCTTTTTTCCCCTTTTTTTTCCTTTTAATTCTAAGCAAAAAAAAACCAAAGTGATCAGAGGAATGGAGAAGGAACTACAAGAACTCCATCTGTTTCTCCCAGCATAAATAGCTTCAACTGGATACTATTTCCCTCAAGATGCAAATCAAGGATACAAACAGCAAAAGGGAACAGAGCTATTTATGGTAAAGCCAATGCTGGCACACAATCAAATGAATACAAATCAGCTGAGAAGAAATCTATGCTATAAAATCCAACAAACAAAAGGAAGAGCAGGAAGGTCCTGGAAGATCTTCTCATAAGAATCAATATATTTTGCAAACTTACTAGTTTCAGGGGAGGGCATCTGACTGATCTCCAAAACAGACTGACATAATCACTGGCTGATCAGATTCAATATACTAACAGGACTCTCCCAGATGTGCTTGGACTGGGCACTACATTGGGATTTAAGAGCTCTCCTAGGTCCTTATCAGAAAAAAAAAAAAATAACCCACCTTAAATCCTCATAACTTCTTTTTAAAGTAGGGGAAGAGAAACAAGGAGTTGTAAAGCTCATTCAAAATTTAATGTAAGTATTAAGCAAAATATATCTCACAAGAATTTTCAAATTAATTACAAAGCACAAACAACTTCTTTCTAAAAACATGTTTTAAAGAAGAAGCAGAATTGCAGGAAGGCATACTCACCACCTTCCATCTTTCTTTGACCAATATTCCCACACTGAGGATGTCAGGCTGATCCCCTCCTCCACTCATTGCAACCTCCTGAGGCGATGGAGCTGCTATGCAAAGTCTGCGTCAGCAGAAACCATCCAGATCCCAGGAATGGCTTCCATTTAACCAGTCACTGCAGAAACAGCAGAATATGGGGTCTCAGTGATTAACACAGTAACAAGAAATACAGCAGAAGTTTCTCACCC